>JANIJG010024157.1:308-147339 GCA_024611175.1 Megaceryle torquata | reverse complement strand
TTCCCCTGTCCGGTTCTTAATGCCCCCAAAAAGGGGGAAAATTCTGAAAACTTCCCAACGGTCTCCTCTTATTTCTGTCCCCTCTGACGTGAACTTTGTTCCCCCCCCCCCCCCCCTTCCCCCCCACTTCACAGGTTTTATAAATTGCAAATTTATCAGTGGTCATGCAGTGCTTTATTTCTTTTTAAATAGTTAAGCTATGTTGGAATACAAGGTTGACTTCTGTTTAATTGCACCCTAAATTGGAATGAGGATTGTAAAAATTAGAGGTTTGTAAACCTTTAAACAGATTGTCAGATCTGTTTTGAAAGTCAGTGGGGAAAAAAGGCATCATCACCGTAGTGAATGATCCAACTTTATGAGCTCAGGTCAGCTTATATTTGAACAAATACTCAATTTTAACAGAAGATTAGTTTGTTGTATGCACCCAGGTCTGGAAGGTATCGATTGCATCAAATGAGCAGACTTCTACATATGTTAGAATGCAATTTTTGTAGAAAAATGGGTGACCAAGGGTTTTTTAGAGTGCCTCTGAACACAGCTTCCTGCCAAGCTGGAGACGATGCAGGAATCAAATGACCCTCGCTAATGCTGCCCACATCTTGCAGTCACACTCATTTTCTACTATCTTGTTACCATATTGGTCTTATGTTTGCTCCCTGCTGGGAACAACTAATAACTACTGAATGCATTTCATAGTTGGTACAATAACAGCCTTTTTACTTTTTATGTCAGTGTAGTTGGTTGGCTTTGAAAGCTTTATTGACGATGTTTGCAACAGCTTTGTGGTAACAGCTGTTGTTTCAGACTTAAATTTCATCTTTATATTTCTAGGGTATGTGATCTTTAACATTATCATCATGCTGCTGCAAGCTGTTGTTTTGGGTTTTTTTTCCTCCAAGTAAATCCTCACTGATTTAAGTGACAGTCTGGTTCAGTCAGAAACTCCTTCCCAGTTAGACCCCCTTCTTCTCTCTGAATGAGGGACTCTGACACTGGTGTGACAGTTCCTGCCACAAGTGTTATTGAAGCCTCCTGTCATTGTCTTCCTGTGTGATGACCAGAGGCAGAAATGAAGCCTGGTTTACATACATATATGAATTCTTAAATACCAGTCTGTCTAAACCAGGGGCCAGACTCATGCCAAGTCTCTTCCTCTGGCATTTGACCCAGTATTTACTCAATATAGAAATCCTTTCGAACCTGCTTTGTAGACTGAGATGTCTATAGAGACATAGAGGATATTTTTTGATATGTCTGGGTTGTTGTTGAGTTTAAAACTTGGCCTGCTAGGCACCCTTTCATAAAGAGGGATTTGTGCCGTCAGTCTGGAGCAGCTGTCACAATCTTGTTGTCATTGAAAATGTATGCAAAACAAATCACCATTTCCATGTTTAATTCAGTGCAGGATTAAAATGCACATGGATCGAAGTGATTCGGTGTTTACACTAGGAAGACAGGCCAGACTGCGAGTTGACCAAGTCTATCCTTTCTGTGTTATAGCTGTTGTGAAAATTGCTTACTTCAACTGTAATTCTTCTGGCCTCAAAAACAGTTGTACAAATTGGGTACTGCTGCTGCCTGCAGTACTTTATTGCCACATTATTATAAATACTTTATGAAAATAATCTCTTTACTAAACTACTTTAATGTCTAGTTCTCTGTGCTGTAAATGAGGTCCCTCATACCATGGTGCTATGGATTAAAGATTTTATCATTCTAAATTTAATCCTGTTTTCTTGGTTGGTTGGATCCTGGTGATCCAGTTACATATGATGCAGATTATAAAATTGTGTAGGTGTGGGGCTCACTGTGGAACTAAATCCTATGTTTTTACAGACAGTTTTAAAGATTTAATTGAAGTTAGTTGTGCTTGTAAAAGGTATGTCAAATGACTGTGTGGGGGTTTTTTGGTGTTTGTTTGTTTGTTTTGTGGTTTTGGTTGGTTGGGTTTGGTGTTTTGTTTTTTTTTTTTGTGGTTTTTAGTGGGGGGGGTTGGGTTGTTTTTTGGTTGGTTGGTTGGTTTTTTTGTTGTTGTTGTTTTGGGGGGGGGGGTTAGAAAAAAAATTGCACTTTTTTGGTTTTCGTATGACTGCTTCTTTTCATCTACCCAGTTACTTCATCCTTACTGGTGCTTTTAATGTTTCTCACAAGCAGGAGTCCAGCCCTCCCTATGCAGTTCATGTTTGGACTGCCACTGTTGCCTCTTTATATTTGCAACTGCTGCTTCTCATGATGCATGAATTAAGAATAGAATTTGCATCTTCTCAAAATATTTGCATGCAAAATTACCTCTGATTTGCAGTGTCTCCTCTTCCCACATTTTTACCAGACTAGGAGCAAAGGTGTAAGGCCAGTAAGGATTTTTTTTTTTTCTGTATAGCTCTTTTTACACTGTGCTTACTGGCATCATACAGTGGTGCACATAATGCTTACGGAAGTTTAGGTTTGGAGAATCCACTTCATATTAATATCTTGTTCCATGCCAGACAGTATAAGATGTCAGATATTTTTTCCTTGCTGTTTTTGCACTGCTTCTGACTATATTTCTGATGTGGTTTTGGCTTGATCTGTGGGTTTTTTTTCCTTTGTTTCTGAAAGCACAGGAAAAAGCTAATTTTCAGGTGGTTCCCCAGAAATGTGACTTGTTAAATTCAAGATTCCTTCCTTATCTGTAGAGATTATTAGCTACTTACTGCTTATTTAATTTTTGTGAATTATTCAAAAAGCAGATACTTGCTGTGCTTTCTGAAATTTAATTTTGCTTGTTTCTTTTGTTGGGCTTTTTTTTCAGATTTTGCATAGTTTTGCACTTAAAATATTTGCTCAGTTGCTACTTAAGTTACCATCAGATTTATCTATTTGAAGAGTATATATGAGCATAAAATCATAGTTAAGTTGCTCCTTCCCTACCTTTTTGATATGTGTTTGAAATGGAGATTAGTGATGCTGTTAGACTAAGAAAAATTACTTCATAAGAAGTACACGAAAAAGTATAATTTGGGGTGGTGATTAAGATCAAAATGCTTCTTCCAGGGAGATACTTGATATTGACTCCAGCCTTTAGCATTGTTTTTGCCAGGGAAGCTTGTGTATCAGGCCATCATCCCACTGCTGCATCCCCCCATCTCCCTGGGGACCAGTGCTTTGTTTCAGTATCTTCTCAATACCCACCCAGCAATCCCCAGGAATGAGGCTTCTCGCCATGTAGTGTCAGGCTTATTGAAAGAGATGTAGCTACTATTCCCCTATCAAAAGAGAGTATGCTGCTATTTTCTGAGCAGTTTTCATACCTGGAGAGGGTTGGTATATGTGATATTTGTGACTGGAATGAATAAAGTTAATACGATATATTTGGCATTTGGTTCTAAACGGATATGAAAGCACAGCTTAAACAGAGCTGTACCTCCAAAAGGCAGACGGCTCTGCTGTTGGTCTCCTGTTTATACAGTTGTGTGTGGAAAACTGCTTTAAGTTTAGGATATAGAGAAAGTATTTCATGTTGTGTGATTTTGTTGCTGAAGATATAAGTAATGTTTGGATGTAATAAAACTCTGAAGAGATCAGTTGGAAAAAACAAGTGACACTAGTACCAAAATTAGTTGAAGGGCATATTCTTCCATTTCTCTTGGCAAGCTTATGCGTGACCTCTCAGTGCTTACAACTGTGAAGTCAAACTGTTAATGATCCTCTGAGAAGTAAAAGGTGACAAAAATTACTTACTAATAGATACCCCGAAAATAAGTCTTTAGTCTCATATTTGTTTTCCCTATTTTTTTTTTTTTTTTTTTTTTTTTCATTAAGCATGAGGCATGCTCTGGCAAAAATAGTTTGTGCCAAAATAGGCCAGAGGAGGACACTGATTAATCCATCCAAATGGAACACTTTACTGATAACCTTGCTCCAACTTTGGCATATGGATCACGTAATTTTATTGGTTTTCTACATCTTTTTTTTTTTCCTTTTTTTTCCTCCCTCTGAGATAATTGTATTGACTACATAATTTATTTTGCTTTAAGGTTTCTTTTGGTTGAGGATAGTCATGGTAAGAGTAAAGCAATCGATTCCATGGGGCCAGGTTTTCTAGCTACTTCCATGTAAAACCTGAGCTGAGGTAGAAAGATTTATGAGTGGTTTACACAAGGATTGAGAGGCCTAAATATTTTTGTAAAATTAATAAATTTTTTCTTGGGTCTTCTCAGTGAGTTTTGTGAAATCAAATGTTTAGGCAACAAAGGCATTTCTTGTTTTTCATTCCTTGACTTCTTTGATTTTAGAAGTTGAGGATGCTCACTTAAATTATGATTGTCTCCAGAGCCAGATCATGATGATGATTAAAACTTGGCACACAGTACTTTTTAAAACACTAATCTTCACAAGATTCTCTGTAATTAGATAAGTATTCTCCTGACTTCACAGAGAGGAAAACTGTAAGGGTCCAAACCTGCTTCTGTTTTGGAGCTGCTGTCAACTCTTAAGGCTCTTAATAGCAGAAGATAAGCCTTTAAGTGATTTGTCTAAAGACGAGTAAGATGGTGGGAGAGTTTGATTGGATCATGGGTGTTCTTCATTCACAGGCACCTGGCTGATAGCTCAAGACATCTTGCTTGACATTTCAGCATTTTTCATTTTAGTGTTTATCTTCAAAGGTCATTGACTGATCTATAACTTTAAAAAGAATTATACAGTAAATCAGCTTCTGCACCTGTTACTGAGCTCTCTTGCTCATTGCTAGTGTTTTTATTTTGATTCGCTGTTGCTGATAGACACCCCCAAAAATAAAATGGGAGGAATTGTGGAAATAAAATGAAATTTCTTGGTACTGTCAGAGCCATAGTAAAGGAACCAAGGAACAACTTGGATATGATGATAAAGCGAGTTATAAGTAGAAAGATTGAATACTGTGTTGTTGGGCAGTGGTTGTTTTTTGGTGGTGTTGTCTTGCTTAGGACTCTGCAGTAGGTTTGTACACACTAGAGCAGGGTGAGGTGCACCTTCAGTTTGAGGGGCTGACTGAGCTGGTGGGGATGCACTTCCCACCACGGGAGCGGGAGCTGTTGTGGTTTGTGTGATCGCGAAGAGAGCCTGAAGTATCAGGTTTAGCCCCCACCCTCTCCTCTCCTATGTGCAGGGTCAGTGTGGCTCTTTCACTGGGTGAATTATTGCTCCATGTGGACATCTATTAGTCAGGGCACATCAATGTGTAGGCAGTGGGCTCTTGAGAATAGCCACAAAACAATTAAAGTTTCCTCTCTGCTGCTTTCCACCATCTCCCTTATTAAAGATTCCTTGTTTACCTTTCTATGGCTGATTATTATGTCAGGTGATTAATGACTTTCATCTGACACATCGATGGGATTAAACCATGGTGAAATACATCCTTCCTCTCCCATTGTTGCATTCTGCTGCTTTCTACAAATGAAGTGCAAGAGGGATTGTCTCACTAGAAGCTCTACTTGTATTTCTGCCTGTTTCCAATTACCTCACCTTTGGGTACTACATGTCTGTGGTGCTAAGCTGGAGTAGCAAAGGTTGGTTAGGGAAGATGATGTGAACATGCATCTAAAACGTTCTGGGAATAACATGGGCAGCTTGATGAGAATTTATTCTTAGTCTTGTTGATCAGCAATTGGCAGTTTAACATGCCTGCAGTTGTTATCAAGTGCTCCTGTGGTGCTTTTGCTCTAAAAAGCACCAATTCCCTAATTTTTTTTAGGGGATGCTTCATTTTAAACATGAGAATTTGCATTAGATTTAAGCACCCAAAAAAAAAAAAAAATCATGTGCCTTAACTACTTTGAACAACTGTGCCAATACTATAAGTGCAACTGCAGCACATATGCCTAGATGTGCTAGCTTTAACCTATTAAATATGAGACCTTGTTGCCTTAATTTGGCAGAATGCTGCTCAGAAAGATGTGGTTTCTCTGATGCTTGTGCCTGAGTGCTGCTTAATCTGGTTGAAAACTGATTCTCTTTTTTTCTCTCCCCCACTGCTCCCTCCCTGCTCCCTGCCTTGTAAGTGGATTAATTTTCAGCCCAGGCAGCTCCCTGGCTCAGCTCTCAGTGCCAGCAGATGCACCCTGTGCAGCTAGCACAAGCACTTGGTGGAGGGGAGAGCAGGTGGAGGTGTGACCACCTCCCCTTTCAGACTGATGCAGGAATAAAACAATACTGTCCCACCTGGCGTGTGTAGTTAATCATAAATTTGTAGTAGTTTTTGCACATTGTAATCTGCAGATGACTGAGCCTGTTTGCTTTGAGTGTTCCTGCTCAAGTCTGTGCCTTCAAAGCTTTACCTCTGCTGATACCTGCACTAACTTCTTCCAAACAGTTCTACAGCAGTGTTCTTTCTGCATTGAAAGTACATGTGTATGAGGATTATTTATTTGCCATGCTAAAGCATGACATTTTGGTTAAGGTGAGAATAATTGTATTAAGATTTGGTACAAATGATGTAGCTGCGTAACCTGGCTACTGTGAGTAGTGAGCGACAAGACACTTAGAGCAAGTACTGTTCTGACCAAGAAATTATCTGCCTGATATTGATACAATATGGCCATGAGTTACTTAAAATTTAAATAGAGTTGAATCGTTCTTTTGACCTAATTCTCAGGCTTTTGTATTATTACTGAAATGATACAGAGTATTATAATGCAGTACACTGCAGAATGGCACTCTTAGGAAAGATTGATACAGCACTGGTGTTTGAACAGGAAATGGAGCGTGGCAAATTGTGAGATAACGCTGTGATCCTCCAGTGCAAAGGGTTGTATGCATAGCTCTTGGGTGGGAAGCCACAGCTGTAGTTTGCAATGAACCCTGCTGAAAAGTGACCCTATGAAAAACCGTGATACCTCTTACTGTTTGTTGCTGCACAAGTGTATGAGTGCTTTAGTACTCACACTTAGTACTGTGAGTTTGCTTGCGTAAGCTAGATGCCCTGTTTGCAGTAACACAAGTTGACTTTATTCTCACTTAGAGGAAAAAAGTCATTGAGCCCTTCTGGAATAGTCCAAATTTTCACTGACAGATTCAGTTTAATACATTATTTCTTCTATAGAGCTTGCTCTCATGACAATCCCATGTCAGATAATGCATGTACACACCTTGAGTTTCCCGTAACTTTGTCCTTGGGATGACATCAGTAGTATTTCTCTCATGATCTTTAAAAAAAGAAAAAGGCAATTATGTTTCATTCATCTAGAAATATTAAGGGCAAGCAAAAATACATTATTTTGTTTTGAACATTATGAAATAAAGGTTGATTTATTTTTTTTTTTCTTAAAAACAGCTTCTGTTAAGTCACACAGCAAGACTTGTTTCCTTCTGCAGAGTCAACTGGTTGCTTTTAACTCAGGTACCATCCAGATGCACCAACTGGATTGATTGTAGTTGTGTTTACAGCCCACCTTGGGAGTATAGGCATTATCCAAGTGTTGTGTATACTTGTGTGAATAGTGTGTCCACTTGTGGTGAGGACAGAGGCACTGGAAAGAAGCCTAGAGCATTTTGTCTTCCTGTATCCATGGGTTTGGTTCCAGAAGTCCTATTGCCTTGCATTGAAGAATGAAGCTGTAGGGTAGAGGTGTCTCATTAAACTGTTAATACCAAAGCTAACCTTATCTGCAGAGCTCTAGTTCAGGTGTTAAAAAACAAAGCTGTATCTCCAGTACAGAATCAGCTTGTGTTTGTTTTGGGATCAGTTACCCCCCACAATACCACACCCTCAAATATCTAACCTAGGCTATAGTAATATAACAGGCTATTGAAATTTTGTTTCGGCCTGAGCTGGCAGTCCATGGGCCTTGCTTTCAAAAGGAAGGCCAACCAGGCTGATAATATTTCACTGCCATGCCCTGATTACCCCTGAGTAACACTCTGTTGTCTGGTTTAGCTCTGTTGGGGTTTTTTCCCCCCTCCACTTCAGAACACCTGTAATGGCACTTTAATCCTGCCTTTGTCTGCTCTGTTTTGCTTTGCTGCAGTATTAGACCAGCAGTGCTGTAAGGAGTATGCCTGCACACAAGTTTGAAAGCAGAAGTCATCTTTCTAGTGCAGTTGTGCTGGGTAATCCATAAAACCTGTAATTTAGGGAAAATGTATCTAAAGAAACTGTTCAAAGTCTAGCGGACAGAAGAGGAAACATCAAGCAGACAAGAAAAAATTAATTCAGTCTGCTGAAAGGTTTTGCTGCCAAATATTTTGGTATGATCTATGTTAGCAATAAGTAATTCCATTTGGAAGTTATTTTACAGACAGAATTGTTGTCGTATTACCATTACAAACAGCAGCTCTGTGCTGGGATGCACGAATCCCGCACACATTCATGGATCAGCTGAGTAAAAACATGGTATTTCCCACAGGAAATCTATCCCAGCATGCAGACTAGTAAAGCACTATTGAGGATGCAGCTGCATATGTAGGGCTTTGTACAGATGACCCTCCTGTGCTAGAATAGCTTAAATGTAATTTTTTTTAGTAAGGGCACATCTTTAATACTTAGACATCAAGTAATTTCTTCCAAAAGGTTAGACTTCTCCCAGTTAGAGCTATCTTGAAGCTCTGCTACCGTTTTTACACACCTAGATGATGGCTGGATTTTTCTGATAGCTTGTTTAACTTCTTTAACAACTCATGGATTCCTCTGCCCTGTTACCTTTCAGTAAAGTCTTTCACTGCATGCAGAACACTGAGAAAATTTGACAGCTGTGTTTCATTGTCTTGTGCTTTCATTGTGCTTCATCTCAGCATTTCATCAGGCATAGGTTGAGATCTTTGTTACGGGATCTGAAAACTTCATTGCTTCAGTTTTTGCATTGTAAATGCAAAGCTGGCTTGTCAAGAGTACTGACAGAAATGGTGCTACACTGTTGTCTGTTTGAGGGGGGGGTTTTTGTGGGAGAGATTGTTTTGGGTTTTTTCGCTTCAAATTACTTAAATTGTATCAAGCATAAAGGTTGCAGGATTGTAATACTTTGAGAGCTGTATTAAATGTCAGCGTAGACAAATTTTTTTGATGAATTTGTAAAAAAGGAAGCAAACTTAAATTATTTGAAGCCAGCCACGCTGCAGGAGAATGGTGGAATGTTGCCTGCTAGTATTTTTATCATCATCATTCACTCTTTTTAAATTTTAGGGCTGTCATTTCTGCAAGGGAAGGTTAGATGCTTGCTTTTTTTTTTTTTTTTGATCAGTTTGCCTTTACTCCTGAGGATAGATGAAGATATTCTGTTCAGGCATCAAATTAATTACTTTCACTCAGAAGACAGTTGATCAAAGGGTGGCTCTGTTTCTTTTAATTTTACTACTTTGCTGTCTGAGCAAGCACCACAGTTGCATGGTACCTGTCTGATTGATCAGTGTCTTGTAGAAAATAAGTAACTAGCCTTTCCTCTAGCCTGAGGGATTTGGGCAGTTTCAGCTAAATAGTGAACCTGTGAGAAGTTGTTTTGCCTCCACTTGATGTTGCAGAACTTGACAATGGTTTGATTCTGGCTTTACTAGTAGGGAAATATTTGCAGTGCTCTCAGGGTCCAAGAATTTTCCTGTTTCCACGTGACTATTTCCCGTCTTGGGCGAGGTAGGCTATTTTATGGAGATTTCTTCTTGTTCATCATTTCTAGTATGCAGATGAATCTGTAGTAGCCACTTACTTATTGTTGCCTTTCTAGTTAACCTACTCTACTGTACTCCTCTATCATCTGTAACAGAGGTATATATGGTGTGTCTGTAAGCATGGGTTTACCGGGATTCAGTAGTTAGAATGGGGTGTGATACACCAGAGAATTTGGCATCATTTGAATGCCGTGTTGTTGTGTTGGAACCATGTAGAAATTATTTCCTCCTTTTTGTTTTGCTGTTAATGATCAGCTTCAGCTGTTGTGCTGTGAGTTGGAGCACGCTGTGGTCGGAATGCTCAGAGGCCTCGCTGCATCCACAGCTTCGCGTGCGTGATTATCTGTACGTCCCATAGATGGAAATTGAACATCTAATTACTGTATAAGATTTGTGAACAGAGATTTAGAGCCTGCTTAGCCTCTGCTTGAGAAGTATTTTCTGTTTAATTTCAAGTCTGCTTTTGTTCTCCTCAGGTCCTTTCACAGATGTCGTCACTACAAACCTGAAACTCGGCAATCCTACAGACAGAAATGTGTGCTTCAAAGTTAAGACCACAGCACCACGCAGATACTGTGTAAGGCCTAACAGTGGAATTATTGATGCAGGAACATCAATTAATGTTTCTGGTAAGCTTTTCGAGCATTTTGTTGTGATAGAAAATAGTTTCTTCTAATCAGTCATATCTTGGAATGCATTGTAATCTGAAAGTATTTTGTTAAATGTCTGTAAAAGCAAGAGGTTGTGATTTCATGGAAAAACAACCATTTCATGTATCCTTACTTCAATTATTCCCTGTCTAGCAGTAATAGGTTGGGTTTTACATCTTGTTTTGAAGGGGGGGAAAAAAGGGAGAAATACATAAATGATTTATATAGTTCATTAACAGCCCTAGCCAGCCTGTCCAAAGCAGTCCTGCTGCAGCCCTGCCCTCCCTTTGGGATTATTTTTGTCCGGTTATTTTTTTGCATTTAACTTCCTGAACTGGCTCACCACAGAGTCAACCAAGTGTTTAGATGGACCTGTCAAGGGAAGAATAAAACCAAGTGGACTGTGGCCACACCAGTTTAGACTGATGCTGGCTGTTGCCAAACTGCCTAATAGAATCGGTAGTGAAAGCATTTATTTCAAACCCTGCTTGTGTTGTGTTCTTTGAAGATGCAGTACACTTTGGTGTTAGAAATGTCAAGTGACTAAATCTTTGCCATTCCGTAGATTTTCTCTAATGAGTCAGTAGCTCTTGACTAGCCTAAATTTGGTAATGGAAAAGTAAAGGAGTGGCTCACTTTGAAAGCACCAAGGGCTGAGTATTTCCTCTAAAGAGAATGTCTGTATAGTATTAACTTGCTGATGGTAGTGTTTGAAAGCAATGTATTTTCTCAGTGACTTCTCTGATCCATGTTTTTAATAAAGAATTTTATCAAAGCTTGTAGTAGTGGCACACTGCATGAATAAAGTCTGACTTTTCAGTTAAGAAAATTATTTCACTAAACACGCAGATTTACTGTTTTTAATGAATTTTAATATTGTCATGATTAGAAGAATTACTGATAGGTTATATGGCTGTTATTATCTTGCCAAACTTGAAAATTGATCCCCAAAATACTTTGCACTACAACATTAGGAGACTCTAATCCTGTAACTCTTCTCGTGCATGCCTGCATTTGCACACTTACTGATCTGTTGTCTCTGGAATTTCTCTTGGGTCAAATTGAGTGTGCATGTGATTGCAGACTTGTGCCTTGCCTGCAGTTAATGTCTGGGGAGCGTTATGGTGAGGAAATAACCAGTGCAACATGGTAGCTGTATGTGAGGCAGGCAAAGCCCTTCTGCTTTAGGAGAAGGCTAACACATACCCAGTAAGCTCTGAAATGACTAATATGTAAATAAAAAAGCTCTCTAGAGAGAAATTGAGGTTTTTAAAATGGGGACAATTCCCAAGTAAAGCTGTCTGTCATCTACACTAGCTGCAGGCAAGCATATTAAATGCATAGAAATAAATGAAATGATAATGAAAATTAGCATGGTTTCTAGCTACAAATTATCTTCATGTGGATTCTTTTCATCTTCTAGATGAACTTTCAAAATTAAAAGCCTGCTTCCTTTGGAGGCACATACCATGTTTTTTTAAATATCATCTTGATCTCAACATTGAGTATTTTCTTAAACTTCTGATTACAATGACCCTTCACTCTACCTTGAGCAGAATATAATGTAGGCCAGGGTTGAATGAACCATCTTATGTTGTGCTACCAGCATGCCTATGTTTTACTTGCTTTTCTATCCCGACTCTTCCCAGCAGCATACCAGATAGAATATGGACCTAGTCCAAGACTTCACTTAATGTATTCCTTTATGAGAGATGGCTGTGTTAACCCTAAGCTATGCTTTGCTCTTGCTTACAGAGCTTTGAAAAATTTCCTGTTCTGATAACTTTATAGTGATTTATGATTCTGTTAGTATTGTTATTGTGTATTTAATCACAAACTTGCATTTGTGGTCTACATATTTTCATGCTGTTAAGTTAGTAGTAATAAATAATGATCTTAAATAGCCTCTTCTTACATTAACAAATTTTAAAATGCAAGCAGTAAACATTCATTGTTCTTTAGATGATATGTTAAGGTAAACAAGTAGACGTGTTACAGAATTCTGGGGTTATAAATGTTAATTCTTTATTTCCTAAACTGAAGCTGTCTTTATCTTGTGCTTTGATTGAATTTCTCTTTAACAGAGCTGGATATGTTGCATTCCTGGTAATCCCTTCAAACCATACATGGGACATAATTTGGACTTGAAGATGACGTTGTCTTTGGTTCTGATTAGCAGAAGAGATCTCTTGGATAGGGGGGAATCAGAGTGGGCTTCCATCAACACACAGAACAGACTTGGGTTTGAATTCACAGAAAGGGGAGAGGTGCTTAACCTTTGCTTTGAAGTAATGTTGCCTAAGAACAGAGAACTGATTTTGGAGTTAATTAAGTGAAAAAAACCTGTAATTCGTTCCATTGTTTCTGAATCAGTTATTTTTCAGTCATGTAATTGAAATCTTGCACAGGGCATAAAAATAGGACTCGGAATTCCTTCAAACCTAGTGAAAATACTACTGATGAGAAATTACTACAATGTAGTTAATTCAGTAATGGCTTCCGGACACTTAAACTAATTGGGCTGTGTTTACTATATGCAATCTGTCCTCTTCAGAATTGCTGACCAGCTTTAACGCAGCCGCTTCTTAGCACTGCACTGGTACTGCACCTTGTCTCTGCAAAAATTCAGTGCCTAAGGATGATGGCACAAGGCTCTGGAACAATTTAACATTTTGTCAGAATATTACTGACTGAAGCTGAGTTTGGAGTAGCCTTATCTTCCTCTCTCTGTAGTAACTGGATGCCTTCGTTACAATCCTGTGAATCTGTACTGTTTTGATGTAAGTGTATGTGAAGATACTCTGCCTTCAGACTGAGGCAGCGATCACAACATTATTCCACTTTATTTCATTCTAGCATCTGGCTCATTTAAAACATAAAATGTCAGGAAAGTAAAGCTTGCTTTATTCTAGTGGAGTCTCAAATACTGGCTTCTTGTGCCATATCACAGCTTTTCCTAAATACCAGCAGTTAAGGCCCTGTCAGCATGTGCTGCTTGCTGCGGTGTCAGGTTTGTAGCCCGTGTTTTCACCTGTTATATAATGGCATGTAATTTTAACAGCTGAGTTTATGTAACTGTTGGGAAGTGTATATGTGTGCTGTCATCTGATTTCATTACATTTGGTGTGAAATACTTTGAAGAGTATCTGCACACATCCCATTTTTGTTAGACGTGTCTTGCTTGAAAGAAGATACCTGATTTTGTGAATTCTGGAAGTTTGAAATCTAAATAACAGTCATGAATGGATTACAAAGGAAAAGTGTAAAAATATAAGCAGATGCCAATGAGCCTGCAGATAGGTGTAGGTGTATAATGGGGGGAGAGAGGAAGTACAGATGGTACCATCTGTGCAGTGTCCCACTGAAGAGAGCAGTCTGAACATGCTTCCTAAAAACAGGGAGAAGCTGACATTATCCTTAGGTTGCTGTCAAACATCCTCAGAGGGGATTTTTGGTCTTTTGTTCACTTGCCTAACTTTGAAAAGGCAGTTTGTTTTGCCTTCAGCAGGGTGCTTCTGCGGCTGCTGCTCTCTTCCATCGCAGTGGGTTTGCCCCTTTTGCTGAGAGCCCGATGGTGTCCCGTCTGCTGGCGCAGCCCCCGACTCTCCCGAGGAAGCCTCGCTGCTGTGCACTGTTCCCCTCGCCCTCCCAGGACTATGTAGTGACTGCCCAGTTTTGAATTGGTTTTCTCTGGTTTCTTTAGAAGAAATCTGTCTTGATCCTCACAGATTCAATGTTTTTAAGTATTACTGAAGTATTTACAGAAAGACCTATGTAAACATGGACAAACGTGAAGTGGTGCAATGGGTTCTGCCTGTATCTGTAGGTCTGTGTGTCCTTTCATCACCTCTAGCAGAGCTGATCAAATTGCACAGTGATCTTGAGGCTTGCCCCTGTAGCTGATTGGGGTATTTTATGTAAAGATGGCATGAGTGTGGTAGACTTAGCTATCCAGACCATAAAGAATTTCATACAGTGCCATTTGGGAAAAATATCAATAAAACTACTGGGGGGAAAAAAAAATATATTCACAGACTACTGAATAGGCTACTTCAGAGTAAGCAGTGATGTGGTGGATTAAAATGTAACAGCAGGAAGTTACATGTGACATCTTGAGAATGATTCTTGGTACTTACCTTGTTTAATGCTTTTATAAGCTATTTTGGCACAAGGAGTACACTAAAAAACTTGATGGTGATGTAAAGTTGGGAGGCTGAAGATACACAGCAGAACTGGGTGTCCTTGAAGGCTACAGCAAGAGAAACAGAGGATGAATTTCATCAGAAAAACTACAAAATCGTCTACTTGGAGAATAAAATACTCTTGCTATAATGGCAGTCTTGTTCAAAGGGGGCTGGCTAGGGTGACCAAGATGCTGACATAATGAGGCTGTGAATAAGGCAAATGCAGTATGTGCAAAGACACTGGATAATGGAAGAGATAAGAGGGTATAAATGCTGTGGTCTGAGGCCCTAGTAAAATTTCCTGGATGTATAAGCAGAGTAGCTCATATAGAGGAGATCAAGCCAGAACAGGTGCAGACACTGAATGGGGAGCCTGGCCCAGAGGGGACCCACTAAGTCTGGCATGTGTAGTTGACCAGAAGGCCAAGAGTTACTGTGATTGATGTCTTGGAATGCACCAGAAGTAAATGACTCTTCCCCTTCGTTGATATTTAAGCAAAAGGACAGCATTGGGCCAGGACCAAGTAAACAGGCCATTAATAAATTTAGATCGAAACTAGGGGAAGGTTGTTGACTATCTGAGCAGGGGGACTTTTCTGTTCCTTCTGCTCTTGGAAGAGAGTACTGGATGTTACAGGTAGAGTTTTGTCTCCTTCCACGTTCCTTGCTTCAGATTTCCTTGGTTCTTTGAGAAGGCAGGTTTACTCTAGGAAAGCCAGAAGGCTTTAATGCTTCTGACGTTGTTGTTAACTTTGCCAGTAAACTGTTCTAGGAAAAGCAGAGTGTGTATCAGATGGTCACTGCATCTCTTTCACTGTCTACAGAAGAACTTGCATAAAAAGTAGGGGATATTGCAGGACTGAGAAAACCGGTACCCATTTCTTTGGGAATACTTCAGAACAGGATGTACGTAACGTCAGTCCGTTGAGTTTGGATTTTAAGAGAGACAAGTGGACTAACAAATAGAACTTGTGTTGCTCCTCATTCCATTGATTGCTCAATGACTTTGTAGTTTTTGCTTTTGGTAGAATAATTCTGGTGCTTTAGCTGTAGGCTGGTCAGTTTAGAACGTGGTTGAAATGCATCTCTCTGCCTAATGGATGTTGGTGCTAGTAAACTCGAAGATCATGGTGTTAATGTTTCTTAGAGCTATGGGCTCTGATGAAAACTGGTCAAACTTTTGACTAGACGAAATGAATGATTTGATAAGGTATTTTTTCAAACATACACATTTCACATAGTTCTTACATAAGGTATGAAATTTCCAGTCAAAACGAGAGCCACATTCACAGTAGCACATTTTCCATCACTTTGGGATTTTATGTGGAACTGGTGTTTCATAGAAACCCCCAATCATATGTGAATAAATGTTGAAATGGTTTGGTTTCCTCTTGAGCAAAGTACATATTTTTGAGCTTCCCATCTGTCTTACAACACATTTGCTGAGTAATTTGTGTCAATGTGGCTTTCATGTATTGATCTAAAAATACAAGTGCTAACAACGTTTGTACTGTCAAGCCCTCTCTAGCTGCTTGCTCTTATGATTTGGTGAATGGAATTCAGAGCAACGATCATTTGGCATTTGAAAACTGCTTCAGTGCTATCACTTGGGAAATAATGGTTTCCAAATGAGCTTATAGCTGCACTCAGCAGAGCAAACTGATAAAACTGCAGATCTGGAGCAGTTCCATAAACAGTGGATAGTTTTGACTACCCAGTTGGATCTTGGACGTTATATAGATTTGAAATAACTTAGGTGTCTGCTACAGAGGAGAAAAAAATAATGTTGCTGCTCTTCAGTGATGTATCATGCAGTGTTGAAATGCATATGTGCTTTCACAGTGCAGGCACTTCTGTTTGGAAAAATAGTTTTAAAAGTAGCCAGTGAATTTGCAAACATTTATTTTGGACTACTATTTGATTACTTCAAGGTGAGTTTAAAATGTATAATTTTTGGAGCACCTCATCTGAGAGAATTTGTTGTCTGCCTTCTCTTCTGGCTTTAAAAGGCATGTGGTTGTTGATAGCCACAAAGGTTGTGATAATAAAGATGGCACAGCCATAACATACTCTGCTCACTGAAGGGCGCAAATTGGTCTGACTTGGTTTCCTCTGCAATAAATGGGATTTTTGCATATCGCTTTTATACGACAAACCCCTGCAATTAGTGCATATGAATTTGGTCACATAATGTTAATAGCACTAGTATTTGAAAGTAATCCTAATTCTTGAACTGCTTTTCTTCTTAGTTGATTGAATTGAGGGACTGAAATAGCCTCGTGGGTTGTAAAATGTGAATTTTTAAACCTTGCACCATTTGTGTTAGCAGTAAAAGGGGGTGATTGTTTTTTTGCAATATCTAATAAGATGTTTGTGTAAACTGCTTTGCTTACTTTAACATGTTCTATCTCATGTGGAAGCCAAACCCATGTTTAGTGTCACCGTAGCTGAATATCCAGGTGTCATTTGCAAAATGTCTAAGTGACCTCTGTGGTTAAAGAATATTCCATGTAAATAAAATACATAACTCTACCCCTTTAAGTTACTTTAATGTATTAGTTCTTTACCCAAAAAGACATGGAAATCCCTAATATTAAATTAAAATTTAAAAAATTAATAAAATTGCACACACATCCCTAACCTACTGTTCCTTGCTCTCTGTCCCCTGAACACAGTCAGTTTCTGCATAAGTAATTTCTGGAACATTTGTGATTTTTTGAATGGATGGAAATACCTGTCCTTGTATATGTTTCAGAGGCAAAGTCTGTTTAGCATTTAACCATAAACTTTCAGCTATAAATAGGTAACAAACTTTGAGCAACTAGTTTTTGGAAGAGAAATACTTATACTTGATAAAACAAATACCATGAGACTTCTTAACTCTGTAGAGGAAATTTCCATTCTGATACTTGAACCTCAAGATTTAAAATGCTTGGCTTTGCCTCTGTAGCTTTTGTTAGCTGTGTGTACAGCTAATCAAAATGCCAGCTTGTTATTTCTGCCCCAAGGAAGGGGGGAAGAAAAAAAGAAGCTTTCTTTGAGGATTTTTCCCTCTGTCCCAGATGATATGTAAATTACCCTATTTACTATAAATCACTATCATTATCTTGCCGTAATTGTGTACAGAATATTGTACAGTGATCAGCAGTTGCAAAATTCTCCAGACAAAAAAAAAAATCTAGACAGACTGAGGAAGTCCATTTCTCTTACCTTCTTTTAAACTTCTATTTTAAAGTTAGGTTCCTGATCTCAGCTGCTGCCTTGGTCTTAACAGGCGCAACTTGAAACGGTTTTTATGTTTGTATTTCTCAAATGTGGTAACTGTATCATCAGTGCATGACTATGCATCAGAGCAATGTTAACATAACGTGTTTTGACATTTTCCTTGCAGTGATGCTACAACCTTTTGACTATGACCCTAATGAGAAAAGTAAACACAAGTTTATGGTTCAGTCTATGTTTGCTCCAGCTGATACTTCAGATATGGAAGCAGTAGTAAGTATTGAAATTAATTAAAGTGGATTTCTTTCAGATAGTATAATTTTGTAAGAACTTTTACTGCTTTGTTTGAGGGTTGTTGTCAAACCACACTGCAACAAGCCTTGAAAGTTTTGCCAGATTTCCATCTCTGCATGGCAAGGTGTTTTCCATTTCTTTTGAGCCCCGGGAATCTTGCCCTGAAAGACACAGTTGATGTCTGTTGTTCTTTCTTTAGGACATTTCTGTCAGTAATGAGATGCCAAGCCATGAAACAAATGTTAAGTAGTTCTAATTTTTTACAAAGGCCAACTTGAACTATATATTCTAAGAATATAAGTCTGTGGCATCTTTTATATTTTATGCCTCTGCTTTCAGTCTTTAGTCTTCTCTTGAGCAGCTCATTTCCCCAGCAAGAACCAGGAGGATGATTTACAAGTATTGTTTTTTTTTCTTTATCCCTACCTGTGTCTGTTGTGGTTTATGTAAATCAGAGACCCTCATAGATTTTGTTCTGTGGATTACAAATGAGAGGAACAGAAGCATGTAGGTGCTGAAGCAAAGAAAGACGATGTAGAAATAAGAGGTCAGGCTACATTAAGACAACTGGGAAAGAAACAAAGGAGTATGTCAGCAAGAGGCTTTCCTTTAACAGCAAGATCTGCTACTGCAAGAAGGCACATGGAAGCTTTCTCTAGTCTTAAGTTTTTGGTAGCTTGAGAGAACGCTCGGCTATTGAGGACACAATAAAAAAGAAAAAAAGCCATTGCTCTAAGTGTGGGGCTTGTGTGTGTTTCTATGTATGTGTATTACTTAAAACTGAAAAAGACAAGCCCAAAAGTACCTATTGTGGCTTTTTTGCAGTAGTCCTTTCAATATGCATCTTTGTCTGAATAGCTTTTCAAAGCTGTGATGCTCTGCAGGGTTAAGAATTTCCTTTCTGAAAGAGATTTATGGAACTATATTTGTTTAATGGCTTCAAAATAAGATCCGGTGGGAGAAATAGCAATAGTAATAATCACTAGAAAGATAAGCCAATCTTCTATCATTTATAAGTCTTTAATTTTTATGAGTTACTTTATACCATGAAAAAATGTTACTCTGCTAGCAAAGAATGCATTTAGGACCTAGATGGCCCTTTCAGTTTTCCAGAGCTCTCCAGACAACAAGATTTCTTTTCCTGTAACACTTGATCAGTTCTCAGTTTCATTACCACTCTCCAAATCTCTTCCTATTCTGGATAAACAGGTGAGAGAAATTACTGGAGTACTATAAAGCTTTCAACACTTCACAGGCAGCCAGCGAGCTCAAAATAGAATTCTGACTTCAGCCATAGAAGAGCTGAAGTACAACTCCACTATTCAGGATGAGTCAAATACTTCTTCAGGTTGCGCAGGGGTCAGCCATAATTTGACACCTACTTGAGATACACCAAGCAACCTATGCTACCAGAAGTATGGTCAAAGTGAAGAGAAGCATGTGAGAACAGCAGGACATAAGTGTGGACACTTTTTGCTGTATGACTGCAATGAATCAAATCTTTTCAGTTCAGGGTTGCATCTGATGCTGAGGAAATGCTTAGAACTGTTAATCCCTGTTAAAAATATTGGAAGGAAACTTTTTTTTTTATGGTAGACTCCCTAGTTGAAGGGGAGAGAAGGATGAGAAGGAAAGCTGTCCCATTCTGTATGTAGCATATCTGTTACCGTTCAGACAGCAATGATGAAAAATGGTGCTTCATACCAGTCAGGAAGAAAACCTTGTGTGAAATTTGCAATGCTTCGATAGGAACTTTGCTGAACAAAGACATCAGAACTAACATTGGTACTGATTTGAGGTTTTGTTTTCTTTTCCTTCCTTTGAATGCACACTCCTCCTTTTTTCTTTTTTTCCTTTTTTCCTTTTTTTTTTTTAAATCAGGCCCATAGCTCCCCCTGTCTATGCTAAATTACACAATTCCCAGTCCTCTCATAAATTACCTGTGTAAGTTTTATACTGTTTAGAATCCTTTCCTTCACAGTATCTAATCGTTCTTTACCATACCACTCAGGTATTTGGTTTCATTTTTCACTGTGGATGCAGTTAATGGTAACTGCATAAACACCTGCAGGGTTTTTCCTGAGTAAGTTGATGTGATTTGTTTATGTAATACACTGCATTTTCCATCTGCCTTATACTAATATGTTTAATGTTAAATTAATATTAAAATATTCCAGTGGAAAGAAGCAAAACCAGAAGAACTTATGGATTCGAAACTTAGGTGTGTGTTTGAGCTACCAGCGGAAAATGATAAGCCTGTGAGTATTTTCAGATGCATATTGAGTGTTTTCACTTTAACCCAGTAAATCACGTCAAGTGCTGTATTTATACAGACAGCTAGATCAGCGAAGGGACAGAACCCTCTGTTTCGTTGCCTGGATGGCATCAGCCTTTGAAAACAAAACATAAACATTAAGCATCACTAAGATTATTTTTTTTAATGTAATTAGCAGCTAATTTGAAAAATGTAAGTGCATCATAAGCACAAAGAAATCTTTCAGTTGTACTGTTTTCACTTAGTGAAAGATCACAGGATAAAGAATTTATTTTTTTTTTAATGAAAATATGCTGATAGATGGTCATAAAGCTCAGAGTTTATATGGAAACAACCACCAGCAATATAAATTTGCCTGTCCAACACTCCCTTTTTCTTCCCTGATACAACACTGATTTTAGCAAGTAAGTTAGTAGAAAGCTGGCAAGGAAGACAGAATTGCAGCAGGCTGTGAGCGAGCAAGTGCCCATTCATAGTGTGGGACATGGTCTTAAGGGTGTTTCCTTTTCTATATATGCTGTGACTGAAAAGTGGGGGTCATTTTGTCTGTACTTACTGCTGCTGATCTGCTGGTTTCTGTGAGACAGAAAGGGAGAGATGTGAAGGTTAATGAAAAATGTTGTTTATTTCTTTTGATACAGGCATGCTTCAGGTGTGCACAGACAGTTTTACCCGATTCTCCTCCTAAATATCAGGTGTGAGGTGTTAACAACTAACCAAAAATCACTCTATCCTTTTTTAACAGCATGACATAGAAATAAATAAAATTGCATCCACAACTGCAACAAAGACAGATTCTTCTGTAATGTCTAAATCAATAAGTTCTTCTTTGGATGACACTGAAGTTAAGAAAATAATGGAAGACTATAAGAGGCTTCAAGTAGAAGTTCAGAGGTTACGGGAGGAGAATAAACAGTTTAAGGTAAAGATAATTTTTCTCTGTCTCCAGATTTATCCCTTTCCTGCAAAAGAAGCTTCTGACTTAAAGGTTTGGTTACTTGACATTAGCACAGTATTTTAATACTGTCTTTAAGTTAAAAGATAATTTTGATTGTTTTCTTTATAAACTGAGAAAGCTGTTGAAATCAATGCTTCCTTTGAAAGGAGTGTACAAGTCATGCAGTCAGAGAAACTGATTGGATAGCAACCCAACATAATGAATTCCCTCTTTTTTTTTTTTTTTTTTTAACTTTCCCACCTAATTTTCTCTAGTCTGAATTAAGCAGTCAGTGTTGGATTTGGCCCTGTTCTCAAGCTACTTGGAGGTTGAGGGCGGTGTTATGCAAATACTGAGTGGCTTAGCAATCGCACCTATGATACGCGGTTGAAATGATCACAGTAAGACAGATTAATAGGAAGTACACTTCCTCTTGTAGCCAGCAGGTTGCTGTGAAGTCGAGTAATTGAGAAGCCTTTATCACCACGCTGAGAGAGGCATTTTAGAGTAGTTTCATTTGTTGTAGAGGTCTAGTTTCATAAGTAACCACCAATGAAAATTTGGAATTTGTGACTATGGGAGCCCAATGAAAGGAACTCAGTTCTGTCAGCTCTGGTGTGATTGGCCGGCCAATGCTCGAAGAAATTCTTTGAACATTTGTAAACCAGTTTTGTTTTGCACATAGCAATAATATATGTATACAGCTGAGACACGAGCTTAACGTCTCCTTGCATTCTTTTTTTGCCAGCATCTCACAATACTCAAAGTAGATAAAAATAAATGATTTTTTTTGCAAATCTGTCTTGAATAAACACTCTACAGGAGATACCTAGAATTGAACTGATGTCTTATAGTAAAGTCTTAAAACAGTGACCTGTTTGTTTCCTTTGAGTGTTAGAAATATCAGCAAAACATCAGGAAACAATGTTAAAACTACTGCCAACCACCAGGTGCTGTCACCGTTAAATAAAATATTTTAAATGAAAATGTTGTTTCTAGCAGTAAAATTACGATGTAGGTAAACAAGGTTTTATTGTTTACAGAAGTCAGTTGTTCCTATCCAGACTTAGAGCAATAGTGAGGTGTCAGGTAGTGTGTGACTTTTAATAAGTAAATATTTTTGTTACTAACAGTGTTCCTCCAGAACGTTGAATTCAGCAGTATAAACACTGACATGCACTGAGCCTTTTTAATTTCACTTATTTGACAGTTTTTAAGGCTGAAGTAACTTTTATTACAATTTTATTTCTTGAAGATTTTTTTTGCTTCAGTGTCTTACACTTCTGCACTACAATGCTCTATCACACTATTGCTTCAGCTGTATACAAGTTAGGTCACAAAAGGCTCATTTTACCATCTAAAATCTGTGTGTGTGTGTGGAATGGAGCATGCTAACACACAGCTGTGCTGCACAACAGTTTAGATCAAGATGTGGGGAACATCATCTCTACTTGAAATGATAATATCTGATGTTACGATGTTGTTTTATCTGTTCTCGTACATCTTTAAATTAAGAAGGCTGTCAAGCTTATACCAAGAAAATATCCTAATTATTGCCATTAGTTTCATGTCAAAATGTCAGCTTTAATATGATGGGGGGAAATAGATTTCCCTTCAAGTGCTGGTAAAATTTTCTTGTGACATCTAACTAGGGGAATGATGAATATAATTGCTTTTGAGTTGCATATTTTTCACAACCTGTCATAGTTATATTGAAAAGGATTTTCCCCAACAGCACTGTATTTGCTTACAGAGGAAGAAAAACATCTTTGTGCCATTCCCTCCATCATTATTTTCGAAGTTCTGGAGCTGTCTCCAGACTTGGGACAAGTGTTCTTGCAGGTGTCCTCATTGCTTCCTGTTACCGTAGTCCACAGGAGAAGACTTCTGAGAGCATGTGGGTTTTTTTCTCTGCTAGTCAAGTGGATACAGAATTCCTCTCCCGCCTCACTACCCTTTCCTTCTCAGCAGTATCTAGGAAATAGAGCTCTAAATTAGCTGTAAATTAGCTTTGACCTATTTTATTATGCCCACCCAAAATAAATATAAGGGTGAAAATTAAAAGCTTTTTTATTTCTGTAGAAATAATCAATATATATTCCTTTAGGAAGAAGATGGACTGCGGATGAGGAAGGCCCCCCAGACAAACAACCCAATATCTGTTTCTGCAGCTGCTGTCAAGGACGAAGGGCTCAACTCCAGACTACTTGCTTTGGTGGTTTTGTTCTTTGTCTTTGGTGTAATTATAGGAAAAATAGCCTTGTAGAGGCAGCATGCTGGAAATTGTAAATTGGTTTGATGGTTCTGCCATATCATTGGATTAAATTTATTCATAACAATGTTTAAAAAAAAATTAATGTATGACATCTCACAGGTCTTGCCTTTAAATTACCCCTGCACAAATACTATGTAACATAATCTAGAAAGTTTAAAATGTACAATGAGTGAATGAATGAAAGAGAAGATGCTTCAGTGATGAAGGGGGGAGAAAATCCTGATTTAACACTACAATGGAATATTGTATATGTCATTTTAAACATTCTTAGACCCTGGTACATGTTGCTGGATTACCTCTTTTTAAAAAAAAAAAGAAAAAAAAAAAAGGAAAACCAGAAAAAAACCTATTCCTCCACTGCTGGAGCTGGCCCTATTGGATGTTTGGAGCTGGGTTAGGCAGGAGGTGTTGATATCTTCTGTAAAATACATTAATCCACCATTCTGCTCATAAATTTAACAGTTTCTGTCAGTGTCTTCAACTCTGTGCAAGTTACCAATTTCTTGGCACTTAAATGAATAGTGAAGCTGAAAAGAATTGTATGTGGCAATGCTGAATGTGCTAGGCATCATTAAGAGGCGTATACTGACTGGTATGGCGCTCACTTGGAATAAAGGTCAATGCCTTGTTCTCATAAAGGGACCAAGCTACATTGCTGTTGGTTCATTTAGTTGAATTAAAATGTTATTCAGAGATGTTTAATGCATATTTAACTTATTTAATGTATTTCATCTCATGTTTCCTTATTGTCACAAAATTGACTAATACTATATGGTATGAAAAGGCACCTGTTTAAAGCCCGTGACTAGAACTAAAAGTTTGCTGCTGTAGTGATGCGAGATTCTTCTGCCTCCTGGTGTTTTGGGCACTACACAATTGTTGGGAGTTTTGATCATCTGAGCATTGGAGAAACAGTGGTCAGGAATCTGTTTTTGTATGTAAATAAGTCTATCTAGGGGAAAAGAAAAAAAAATTAGTAGTAAATTAGTCCTATGCCGTAAAAGACCAATCCTGTTTGACTATGTAGCATCTTAAAAAAAAAAAAAAAAAGGAAAAAAAAAAAAAGAAAAAAGGAAAGAAAAAAAAAGAAAAATTAAATAAAGCCCACAAATTAATGTTTCCTTTGTTACTTTTGTCATGTTCTCACAGTTTTGGGGGGGGAGGAAACAGTATTCTGTGTCAACTTAGTTTGGTTTTGGCATAAGGAAATGTGCAGCCTTGTTTCAGGAAGATTTTGTTTGTTTCTTTTCCAGCCTAATTTTAAAATCAGTCCAAACCACCCCATCATGAGCCTGATAGACATAAGTATTGTTCAGAGTAGCCGTGCTGACTGCTGAGGTACAAGGTAACTTCCCATTCTTCAGTTTAGTTGGGTTCAGTAGTTAAGACTCTTGATAGCACATCGAAAGTTTAAGTTAAGGTAATTTCTAAGCATACTTTCAGTACAAAATCCATAAATTCAATTTGTTTGAACATGCTGAACTTCAGTAGATGAAATAGCTTTTAAGCAGGTAAATTCCTGTATATCCTTAAATTGTAGGTCCAGAAACCATTGGTAACAAAAGTTTTTGTTAAACCTTTCAGGGCTAAGATAAATCTTTTAAAGGTGACTTCTTCTATTCCTGTCTTAGTCCTGTGATTCCTTGAGAAAGCTGTTTGGGCTGCAGCCTGTCTGCTACACTTGTTGACCTTTAGATTTGTTCCACTTGTCTCTCAAGGGTTCGCTGCTTTGGCAGTGCAAATAAGTAAGATTTTATGTGAGATTTAATAAGAAAATGATGAAAAAAAATCTTATGAACACAGCTCTGGAAGTACCTCTAGAAGATTCAACAGAAATGAGAGGTGAATCTTTAGCATTTTAAAATGCTAGTGCCTTGTCTGCTCAGGATGGAAGTGCCAAAGCTATTAAAGTGTGCCTGTGAAGGGCAGGGAAGATGGGAGATGAGCTGGAAAGAACAAAGCAGAGAGTCCAGTGTGACAAATTGGGCAGAACTGATCAAGAAATGATACTTTCTGGGCAGTTGAAGCTAATGAAAACTTACACGAAACATTTCAGGAGGAGAACTTTTCCAGAAAGACAAGGTTGTGAGTGATGTTGCAAAATTAGTTTTCATGGCTTTGAAGAATGTGTTTGAGAAAACCTTTACTGAAGAGAGACCAAGCTATGCAGTACTTTTTTTAAGAGGCTGTAAATATCTTGGATCTCACTAAAAGCATGTTATCAGAAGAGCTGAATTCCTAATTTGCTTTAAAACTAAATACTAATTTTTTTTGAGAGCCTTTCATTCTGATGAAAAACAGCCTCAAAAAAAAGATTAGGGTTTTGGGGGTTTTTTTTTTGTTGTTGTTGGGGTGTTTTTTTGTTTGTTTGTTTTGTTTTTTAAATAAAAATTCACTGTCTTTGCAGGGTAAAGGGGGAGGGTGGAAGCTTTAAACTGGCCTCTTGTGAGTCTACCTGCAGTAATGTTCAGGCAGATTGTACAGACACTGTTAGCTACCACAGCTGGCTTTGCTGGCACAGGCAGCTCCTAGATGAAGGGGAAAGCCAGCAGTGTCTGTCCTCCTCCCCATGTTCAGTTGTCACTCCTAGTGATCTGTGACCGCTTGGAACTTTAAATCATTTGTGAACAAAATTGTTCCTGTTGTTTGCACTCCAGGGTTATAAAGATGTCCCAGAAAATGCTCTCGTGCTTTGCTAGATGTCTTCCAAACATGTGATCAGGGAGACCAACAAACAGAGGACCTTAGTTAGGATCTGTTGGCAATGACGGGAGCCTACAGTTGGGACTGACTGACACCATCAGTCCGAAACAAGACTGTTAAATTAACTTCTTATATTTTGAGTTGTAACAAAGTTTTGAGGTCTTTCCTCCTGACAACAGCCTGAACAGATAGTAGCATTAATTGTCTGAGTAATGCTTTGCTTCTGTTGAGCTTAAAATAAAATGACTGATGAGTGGAATCCTTATTACCTGCTAGAAAGGAATCTAAGGATAGTTGTTTGGTCTTTTTTATTTTTTTCTTCCAAGGTTCCTAAAAGGCCAGTCTATAGATACATTGCAAAAATATATTGGATGGATGTTCATAAGCCACCTGGATCTCTTTAAGATGTTCCTTGTGATGACAGCAGAGTAAATGTTTTCATGAAGTATTTATAGAAAGTGAATTATTCTGGAGGGCATTATATATCTTAGGAAGTTATGCATGAAACAAAGTTTCTAAATAGGATTATTGTCTGGTGTCCTCACACAACACCAGATATTAGAAAACTGTAATTGATACATGATAGTTACTACTTAATCTAATTATTGTCCTTACTGTTATTTTAAGATGCCCACTTGCATATACATTCTTTGTTAATTTTGTTAAGAGCCAGTAGAGGCTGCTTAGGTGGTCTTCATTGTGTGGAGCTTTACTCTCCTGTCTGTGCTCTCTGGGCAAGTTTGGTATAAATAGATACCTAAAATGTCTTGAAGCCTAATACTGGGAAACAAATGGAAAATGGTTTCTACTATTTTCATGTAGTTATCTACATCTTTAAGAAAATATTCCATGCATGGATGATCATAACTATAGCTCTGCATTGGCAGTTGTCAGCTGTGTGCACCACTGGAACAATTGCATATGCAAGCTCAGCACCCAGTTTCAGGTTACTGTCGAATAGCCCGGGGGGTCGAAGAGCAAGATAATACCATGTGTGTCATGTTGAGAGGGATTGATGTACCATAATGTAATTTTCTAAAAATACAGGGTTGCAATAGCCTGATGGGGGGATTCCATGTTACTTTTTTGTCCTGAAATGCTGTTAGTGGGATAAAATTGGAACCTCACTTTGCAAATCACCAGTTTCTTCTCACCAATAAAGGGTTTCTATTTGCTGCACGTGTAAACTTGCAATTCTTATTGTAACCTTGACTTAGCAGTCAGAATATTGACATAGTGGTGTGCACACGTAAATGGATTGTTGATGTCTTAAGGTACTTGATGGTGCAGTTGCCTAATGAAAGAAAACTGTGGTCCCTTTTCTTTGGAAAACACGTATGACACTTTCATCCCTTAATTGGAACACTTCCTTCATTCTCTGGCACAGTAGTCTCTTAGCTGCAGTATTCTGAATTTTTGAAGCTATACTTCTCTTGCTCTACACGATGTCCTGAAATACTTTATCCTGAGATCTGTTTTCTGTACAAAAGAACTGGGGAGGGGGGGACCCCCCATCCAAAAATCCCTCTGTTAGAAATTAAAGAACATATCACCATCAGAGTGCTTGTTCTGTGTTTGCTGTGGCTGTGTTACAGCTGCATAGGCAGCACCAGAGCAGCTGGGGTTGGAGAGCCACTTTTTCATTGTGTGAAAATGGGTTTGCATCCATTACTCAAATCCTCAAGTGAGTAGGTTGAGAAGGGACAGGTGGTGAGCAAATTTCAGTGTATGCATTTGAGATTTTTTGAGCCAGAAACACTAATATAAAAAGAAAGAAATCTGCACAGGAGTGAGGCTGGTTCAGTACCCTGTGTAAAAGTTGCTATGCTTTTTAATCAGATAAGTGTCTACCAATTTAATTTACAAAATAGAAAATATTTGTATAAACCAATGTTTAGGCATTTTAGAAAGAAGAGCAGCTACTGAGCAAGGCTGCTTGCTCAGAGTGAAACCTAGCAGCTCTCTAGACACAGCGCATTAAAAGATGACAATGGAATACAATGCTAGGATAAATCATCTGGTGCAGTTAGATAAATAGTGGGATTTATTGTTCAAGCAAGGCAGTGCTGATCCTTTGGCCGTGTCCAATTAAGATTTCTTTATATTATGCTGACGGCTTCATGTATACTGAATCACCTGTCTAATGAGTGTCAGTACAAAAGTGACATTACTCAGTGTGCTGTTATTAACTTTTATTTTGATTAGCTTTAGAGGACAAAGTAATTGTGTGTTTCTACTACTCAAATCTGCTTAACTAGAAAATTAGTTTGTTTTATTAATGGGTTGATTGTTTTTTACTGGATAAATGTAGATTATTTTTTAAAATAACACAAGAGCCAGCCAGAAATCTCTTCCGTGTAATATTCTAATAAGCATGCACTTGCACACGTCCAAAATTACTATGTACCTGTCACTCTGCCATTTCCTGTGGCTTCACTTCCTTTTACAGAACTGCTTTCACATTTGTACTTTGAAGACTAAAACATCTGAAAACGTTACTAAACTTCCATGTAGATCTTTTTCCCCCCGCTGTTCGGGCCTAAGGTGGTCTTGAAACTTCTGTGCGAGTGAAAACTACCAAAAGGAGCGTTGAGTCTATGAGCACAGAAACAAAGCTGCTTTTTCTTGAAGCAAATTTGAACTTTGGATCTTTTCTCCTATGATCTGTCATTAGAAAATGGCCTTTTCCAGATGGTAAAACAAAAGAAGTTAAGAAAACAAATGAATTAAGAAGAATTAATTGAAGCCGCATATTACAAGTTGACATTATACATCTGGCATTTCTGTTTATGTTTCTGCATCAGTACATTTCATTCTTATTTAATAAGTTCCTAATTTTATGATTTTTTTTTTTTCAAGATTTTGAAGTGCCTATGAAGAACTGGAGAACAGCCCTTAGTGAACTATTATTCCCAGTTTAGCTTTACTTCTTATTTTTTTTAATCAAATCTTTTTCTTCAGCGGATAAACTCACAAGATTAGAAAAGCCTCTTGAACTCCCTCATGTTTGAGTTGGCAAAATTCCCACACACAATTATCCACACACAACTACTTTTAAATGACTTTTTTTAAGGCTGTACGAAGTCAAGCACTCAAAAGTTAGGAAGTGACAAAACCAAGTTTGGCCACGTCTTGTGAGTACGTTGCAGATTCTGATCAAGCCTTCGGTACCAGCTCACAAGTGAGCTACAGCTGCCCAGAAGTTGTCTAAAACTGCCCAGTTTTCTGTGCCTGGCCTCATACAATCTTACATTTTCTTACAATAAATAACATTTTCTTTTTTTAAGTTGAACTTAAAATATGGCATCCCAGTACTAGATGTAACCCACGTATGTTTGCGTCAGGACAGAATCCTTTATGGTCTGCAAATGGACACCCATTCTTGACCTAAACATCCAAGGTAGGGGTGAGTAATTCTGAGCTGAAGCAGCAGTTTTTGTTTTTGCATTTCACTGGGAGGCCACACACAAGTGTGATTTGAGCCAGGAACTTTTGCTTCAGTTCTGAGCCCAAAAGAGTGTTTCTCTGAAGGCTACAGCCTGTCCTGCCCAATTTATTTTCTGATTTTTTTTCTGCCTGAGCTGTCAGATCTCACTCCATTCCCTCCCTCGGCCCTTTGTTTCAATCCAAGTCATCCTTGTTCCTTCACTGCTTCTTGGCAAAGAAACCGATGTTCAGCCGAGCATCTTTAAATGGCTTTTCTTCTCTGCTCACTATTTTCCATCCTGGTCTTTTCCTTACCACTGCCCCTCCAGTCTTGTTCTTTGCCAACTGCCTATCCCAGCCTTCAGGCCCCCAGGAGCTCTCTGGCTGTGCCCAGGCTGCCTGGCAGGGCACACCCTTGACATGTGTACCTCACTGTGGTCTCAGCTGCCTTTTCCCCTTGTGGGAAGCCACTCACCTTTCTGCTTCCTCTTTGATCACATTTTCTCCCTCTTCACTCTGTAGAGTTTGGAGCAATGAGTCTCGTGAACCATCTCCTTTTTGTCTTCAGCTTTTTTCTGCTGTTTTAATGCAACGTATTTATTTGTACTAAATAGTAAGCTTCCATATTCAGTGTGGATTGTTTATCAAATGAAGCACTGTCTCAATGCTGTTAATATATCCAAAAGATTTTTAAAAATTTTGGTGTGTGTTTTGCGTAGTTGAAGAACTGTTTGGGAGATCTAGAATGCAAAAGCATTCTAAGGTATTTTAAATAGGGGGGCATGGAGATAACTGGAAAAGTAAGTTACTGTTACTTGAGCTGTGAAGAGGAGATCAGACCCCAGGAAACTGGGCTCACAGTTTCAATTTTTATGCATGCTAGGGAAGCAGAACATTGCAGAGGCAACTTGTCTGAGTAGCTTATGATATTAAAGGTGGCACAAAAGACTTCTAATGCTCTGACTCGGTGCAGGAAGCTGGTAAATGTATTCAGTGTTTGAAAATGATTCTTCTCTGGTTTTTGAGGTGGTTAAAAAATGATTAAACGTTTGGAAAGTATTAAATAAGAAGTGAAGGGGGAAGAGTTTTCCAAGACACAGGTGCCTGTCACCATTGACTTTCAGCTGGCACTAACCTGCCAGTGCAGGTTGGCTTGGTTTTTCTTCACAGGTACAGTAAAAAGTACATATTTATTTTACAGTTGAAAGGAATCGAGTAGTCAGGAGTAATGTTTGTGTCCTAGATCTGTTTTTCTAATGCAGTGCCAGACATGAAACATGAAGTTCTCTGGTCTTGTCTTGTTTACATCAGATAAAGGTAAATTAATCACAGAACCAGAAGTTGGAATCCCAATTACATTTGGGCTACACGTACAGCCATGCAAACTGCTAAGAGATGTAACTGGCCCTTCAAAAGGGCATAGCTGAGCAAATTTCCTATCAAATCTGGTGGTGAAGAGGAGATTAGATGGAAAACAGAATTAGAATTGGCACTTTTCTAAGAGAAAGGTATTAAATGGCCAAAACCCCAGGAATTTTGCAATTGAGAAGGGGAGCTTTAGCTAATGGTCCATCCTGTTTCAGTGATGAAATGAAGGGAAAAAGTAGATGTAATATAAAACAAGTAAGAAGAAGGGAAGCAGACAGCAGTCAGCTCAAAATGAGAGTTATGGAGTGTAGAAAATTAATAAAGAAAGCAATAGCTAAAGGAAAAGAAAAACATATGGGTTGGAGTGCTTGGAGAGGCTGATAAAGAGCAGAAGTTTGGAGGAAGTCTTTGTGGTAGGAGAAGGACTGTTACTAGATGTAGGTGGTAAACTGATGGTGATGAGGTAAGAGAAGTGAAGGTAGGTCTAGAAACCTTGTGTTGTTCTAAGGGAGATGCCTGGGGCAGCCTCTGACCTGCTGCTGAAGGGTAGCAGGGAGAACAGGAGGGACGGGTGGAGGACTTAGCTGGCCTGACCCCCATGGAGAGATGGAAGAGGAGGGGAGCAGTATTGGGAGTCATTTCATTCTCTTTTGTTTCTGTTTTCTTCGTGATTGGAGTGAACAGAGTATATCTGTGCCCATGCAAAGCTCAGTGTTTTCTGATAATCACATTTCAGAAGTGGTCGTTCAAAAAGAACCGTAAGGAAATGGTGATGCTCGTAGAAGGGGTCTGCTGGGACCCCATTAGGATTCAGTGGTTCCAGGTCACTGGTGAAAATAGATACAGAATCACTACTGATAAAATGTTAACATGACAAAAATAGCCATACCCAAGACCAGAGTGAGTAAGAGCTCCAGTGTGTTCCCAGTGCAGTCCCAGGGTAAAAGCCTAATGAATAAGAATGTGTTCTTGGTTTTAATTACCGTTAGCAGTAAGTGATTATACTTCTATATGTCTCAGCTGTGAGTGTTGGGAATTTTGGATACCATTTGCATATTTACATTTTAAAAGAGAAGCTGAGTAATTGGAGTGGATGCAAAAATTCAAAAATTACGGGTGGAGTGTGAAAATGACTTACAGAGGGTGAGAGAGAAAACTCAGTTGGCTGAGTTATCTACCAAAATTGAGAATATCTTGATTACAGTGCACAAGTACCTTCATGGGGAGAAAATACTGAACACTGCAGCTCTCTGATCTTAAAAAAAGCAACACAAGAAGAATCTCTGACTGGCGATTGAAGCCAGGCAAATTTGAATTGGAAAAAGGCACAAATTCTTAAGAGAGAATAACTGTAATTTAGGAATGTTTCTCCAAAAACTGTGAACAGAAAAATAAAAGTTATGATATTTATGCAAATAGCTTTTTCATGGCTTTTTTTTTTTTTTTTCTTTCAGAAGTATACTTAAATGGGGGAAGCATGAGGACAAAGATGCCCCTGAGGAGGCTTTCTTTCATAGCAAGGTTTAGTCAGCTTAGCCCATCCACCCATCCTTCCATGGTGCAAAGTTATGGAGCTGTGTCGAAGCATCCAGGGCTCTGGAGCCAAGTGGTGGCTGAGATGCTCCAGGAGGTGGTGGGAGCTTTCTCAAGAGCTTGTTGCACTTGTATGTATGTGACGTTGTTTTGTAACATTTTGCATCATGATAATCCCCTCAACACCTTGAAAGGATCTGTGATCTTGGGAGAGTCTTTATACCAGGTGATATTGGAACACTTCTTAAGTTTAATACATTCTTGTACTATGGAAATGAAAAAGCCCCACACCTATCTGCACACCAGTCTCATTCTTGGGGGTAAATGTAGGGTAGGAATTGCCTTCCCCCTCCACCGCCCACCTTCCAAAGACAGCACAAGGCTGTTCCCTCTTGCCATGGACACCTCTGGGTCCTGCAGAAACATGTAGCTCTGCTGGTTTGAGTCATGGGAACCTTTCCTCTAGGCTGTAGTGAGTGACTGCTTCAGCATGGGGGTGAAAAGAGGTCTACTGAAGAAAAGGTTCAGCCACATGCACAGTGTACATGACATGCAGCTGTGCCACCCTGGACTTGCCCCCATCCATAGCATCTCAGTGGGGACATCCCAAAGGAGACACCACGTTCTCCAAGATGCACTTCCAGTTCTTTTTGCCAATGGATCTCCATGCAGTAGCAGGCAACAAAACCTAACAGCCCTTAGAAACAGGGAGGAATTTTGCCTGCTGAACTAACCCCTGGAGAAGTCTTCTCCACAGATTGTAGAGGGAGCCAAAGGTGAGGCAGCCGAGCTTGGCCTTTCTGTGCATCATCTTAAAGTGCAACTGTTTATGTGCATGGTTAATATTTGATCACATCTGGAACATGCAAACATGCTGACAACACTTGTCACAATTGTACGCATTTAATAAGCATCTCATTTGAATTATTAGTTAATGTACAGATCCCCCAGAAGTATCTTTATGTTATAAACCCCATAATTTAAGTACAAGCTGCAAGTTTGTAAATACAGCATTAAGAAGGTAGCTATTGCATAGCTGGTTTAACAAAATACCCTTTGTGAGTAAGATATATAGGCTTATTTGGAGAGGATTTAGCTACTGGGAGGAGGGTTTCTCCAAGTAAGTTATATGCTTCTTAACTGCAGCAGACAGGAAATGTAATTTTAGTTTGTCCTTCTTGTCAGTAGAAATCAATTTGACCTGACTGTGCTGTCTGATTTCAGTATCTCCTCAGCCCATTGTTCACCAGAGGCAGATTTATAAAACATCCTTACAGGGATGAGGCTGGAAGTGACATTTTGATTGAAAGGAGAGCTGGATTAACAACTGGTAGGCCGGCACACTTGCTAAAAAGGAGACAGTGAAAATATATGGCCTAAGAAGACCCGTAAGCAACCTTTTGCTTCACTCAGAGCATGGTGAGTGGGAGTCGCGATTGCCTGGCAGTGCCTCTGTCTGCTGGGCAAGGCAGGCAGCGACACGGGGCCGTTGCTGACATCCCGAAGCACTGGAAAAGCCAGGACAGTGTAGCAAGGCTGTGGTGTCTGCAGCTCGGTAGTGCTGGAGGTTGGAGCGGTTGTGCACAGAAGCATTTTCCGTTTACCGTATCTTCTGAGTGGGGTCAGGTGTAACAGTCTGTCAAGGTAATGCTCTGCAAGGGCTGCTTCTTGTGCGCGGCTAAGTGGGAGATGGTGTGTTGCATCTCTGTGTGTGCACATAAGCCCAAAAACTGCAGAAAAAGGTCTGTGAGCTGAGAAAGGTGTGATTAACCATGCCCTTAGGAAGAACACTCGCCGACTGTTTATCTGTTGCCGACTGACTCTGCAGATTAAATTTGCAAGAACAGCAATAAGGAGTATGATGGGAGGGAACTTAACCTCAGAGCAACTCAGCAGCTGACACTTTGGATGTTTGAATTACATCTGAATCAAGCTCTTGATTAAATCTTAGCAATGTCAAAAGCTCCAAGCAGCAATTGTAGTTGATGTCACTCCCCCCCCCCCCATATTGGTAAATTATCTATTGCAGTGTGCAGCGTATCCATGTCACTACATTAAATCTGTACACAGAGAGGGGAGATTAGGCAATAAAGCCCCAGGACAAACAGTATGTAGTCAGACATATCTTCTTGGCTTTGTTCACTGTTGTTGGGTGTTTTTAAAAAGCATTTCCAAATCTGAGTAAAATGGATTCCAGATGTGCTTATTTGATGTATATAAAAATCACACTAGCACCAAGACTGAATTCTGTGCTGCACCTGAATAGCTAACTAGTCCCATCTTAAAAACAGAAGTGCTATAAACGATAAAAAGGCCACAGACAAAGGTTTTAGTGCTTCATTCCCATTAGCATCCTTTTTTCCCAAGTATTTTAGACTAACATAGTTAGAGAATTCCTCTGAGGCTGCAGCACACTGAATCAGAGGTGCCTGATAGGAGGTGGGTCGCTTGTCTGGGCTGTCAGGACTGGATCCGTCCGTGGGCCTTTCCCCGATGTACAGCAGGCTGCGGTCTTTTGTGTCTTGCTCTGTTTTGAAAAGTTCGTACTCCGTGTGGGGCAGCTTGATGCCCAAAGCCAAACATCCATTTGTGGGTGTTATATCCTGCTCCACCCCAGCACTCCAGGAACTTGTCAGCCCACAGCTTCCAGGTTCTGAGGAGTTCAGCATCATCACTGTCACCTGGTCCATGGGCGTCACCCGAGCCTGGGTGACTTTAAACGCCAGCTCTGTGCCACCTCTCACTTTGGAGGAGGGGATGCCTTGGGTGTAATGCCCAGATGCGTAGATGGTGAAGGTCGGCTGTTTGCAGAGTGGGTCGGAGTAGTGATAGTAATAACCTTCCCAGGTGTGGTTGGTACCGTGGAATATGAAGTACCTGGTCAGGAAAAGCACCGCAGGCCGGACCTCACAGTGGGTGCTCACCCAGCTGCCGCTGAGCTGCATCGGCAGCTGAGCTCTGACGGGCAGTATGGGTGGGTGGTGCTCATCAGCTCTGTAAATAATCCCGCAGGCTGGGCAAGGATGCACATGGTGCTGTCCAAGACAAAAGATAATGTTTTTGTAAACTGGTAAAGAGAAAACCCTTTCAGAATATTTTAAATAAGCTCAAACTCCCCTCTTCTACACCAGGGTGTTCAACTGCAGTGAACTTTGCCCAAGAGATCCAAGCAGATTAAGTGAGATAAAGCGCTGCCCTGGCTCTTTGCTATTCTGGTACACAGGGAAGGACAGGGAGGTCTGTGCCCTGAGGCCATGTACTGCCCGGTGCCCGGGCTGCTAAGGACAGGCTGCAGGGAGAGGAGGAGGAGAAGACGGCAAGGGGAGAGCTGCTATGAGGACAGGAAACACTCCCTCAGCCCATCCAGGTTGTTCCTCTACAGCTGCTCCACTGCAAGGTGCTGTGCTTACCCCTGGGTGAGGATGAGCGTGCTGGGAGATGTCAGCTAAACAACCCCCTTCCTGCACTGAGAAAAAACAATGCAGACTTCTCAGCAACAGAAAGGGCTGTGAAGCCCTGCCATGGGGAGACTTCTGGGGCTGTACTACGTACACCGTGCTGATGGCAGCTTCCCTGGGACAGCCAAAAACGTTCTGCTTCCCCTTTGCCCCCTTCCTACCACAGCCGTGCAGAGCCCCATCCACATTTGCTGCGTTTGTGGGTGGTGGTGGGGACAGGTCAGGAGGGGGGCAAGTAGCCAGAATGGGTGCGAAGAAAAGGACCTACTGCAAAATGAGGACCTGACATTTGTTTCTCCTCTGACTGTGCTTTGTGCAGAGCTCTGAGTCAAACCAGTCCTGCAGCTGATCCAACGCCAGGAGGGTTAGAACTTTTTTCCTTATACTTCATATATCAAAACCGATTTATTTTTAAATAACCAGGGTCTGAACATTATATCGTTTTCGAGAACACGAGCTAATCTTTACTGAATTGTCGTATGCAACAAGGTTAAATAACTCAGTAGTTAACTGCGGGGTAGGTAATTTACATGCAAGTTGATTGGAGTCTACTGTAATTTAGTCATTTTCAGCTTGCTTTACTGCTACTGTCACGTTAATGAGTGCTGACAGTACACAGTACATTATGGCTAAATAATCCCAGAAGTTGGCAAATATATATGCTCTCCTTAGGCAGGAAATTCTTTGATAATGAAAGGTAATTTGGAGAGAATGGGTTTCTTTAAAACAGATATAAATTTAAGGGAAAAAAGAGTGGTATTTTTATAGAGGGTTAAAAAATAATTCCTAGCGTAGCTCTGTAACTCACCAGCACCAGCAAATCGATGTTAGTTCAGAGAAAAGAAGAAAAATCCTGTGCCCAGTAAAATTATCACCATAGCCATGGAGCCAAAAATCTTACTTGTTTAAACCAGTCATGTGAAGTTATTTCTAATGTATGGCAGCTTCTAATTACCGCCAAGTGGTGACATCATGTGGTGGTCCACTGGAGAGCTGTTAGTTGATTAATTACAGTGCTAGATTCAGAGAGTGAATTTCAGTATCTTTACATTTAGTTTTAAATTAACTTTTAAAAGTGTTTATGTTTACCATCTGGTTTTGCTCATATATATGGTTTTGGCCCAAGATAACACAAGTTTAACCAGTTTGAGAATGTTACTTTGAAGGGAGAGAGGGGTGTTGCTCTGTGTTTTTCAGAGTTCAGATGGTGTAGTTTGGGGTGTGGGGTAATCTTGCCCCCAAAGTAATTCTTTTTTTTAGTTAATTCTACTCTATCTGGTAAGGTTCAGAGAGGTCTTTTTCACCCCAGCTCACTGCTCAGTCACTTCTGAACTGATCGACTATGATTAGCTAGAAATGTGCTTTCCTGGAAGTAAACGAACCTGCTGCAAAATACAAAATATTTATAATAATATATAAAAGTCAACCAAGTCTCCTGCTCAGTTCTATTTCTGTCAGAATGAAAGTTTGATTTCTGTGTAATAACATAATTGTATTCAGAGCAACTTCCTCTTGTAATGGCATTACACTGAGGAATAATGATTTAATGGCAGATGCTGCTTCCTCGCTCCTCTCTGAACCTGGAGGACACAACAAAGAGGAAAAGAGAGTGGAGAAAGATGAACGACAGGCAGGCAGCCTCTGATGGCAGGCAGCCTCTGATGACATGCATCCTGAAGTGTTCACCAACTTTGGTGCAGGAAACTATGAAACTGCATTTCCTAGGAAAACCCAGAGCCAAGGAAAACCCATTAACTCCAGGCCCATGCCAACACGGGCTTGATTCTGCTGTTGGTTTTGCTGAACTTCCACCCACCTGGGTCTCGCTGTCTCGGTAAGGGAGAGGGTGAACCCCCCCCATGCCACAGAGCTCCCAGGCTCCCACGCCTACAGCCCCGCACCTCCTCAGCCACGTGTCCTTAGGACAGAAGGGGGCTAAGTGCAGACAGTATTTTGTCAGTAAGGAAATCACACGTGCTTGGCAAAGCCTGTGAACCGAAGAGGGGATCACGTGAAGGCATTGCCCTTACCATGGCGCTCTGCATAGGACGCTGATAACCGGTCGGTCGGTAGTGGAGCCTCTCCATCCATTCTGTGTGAATGTCCCCCAGGTACAGCTCCTCCACCAGCCGGCTCCCGCTCTGCTGCGGCTGCAGCAGGGGCTGGTAGTGCTTCTCCACCCGCACCAAGCTGAGCTCATGCATGGCGAAGCCCAAGGCAGCCGTGCAGTCGCGCTCAGTCTTGGCGCTCAGCAGTTCATAGAGGGCTCCAGGAGCCCAGGTGCGCCCCGGGGGGAGGAACCCACTGCAGCCCTCACCGGAGGTCTGGTTGATCCAGGAGGCCACCTCCCGCATGGCTTTCTGGCTGTGGAAAACGATGCCGACTTTGTGGAGGTGGTAGTCGGCCTCAGTGGCCCCGCGGGTGATCCAGGAGGCCTGGCGCAGCCGGAGCTTGCCCTTGATGACCAGTGAGTAGGAGGGGTCACGGCAGGAGGGGTCCCAGTAGTAGAACTGGTAAGCCTTGAACAGGCGGTTGGCGTAGAAGAGGTAGGATCGGGTGAGGAACTCGGGTCCCGGCCGCACCTCGCACCTGGAGAGGAAGGCAGTCCTGAGCCGCCGGCAGCCTGGGGTGTGCGTGCCGAAATCCTTCCCCAGGGGCACCCGGGGAGTGGAAGGAGAGGGGTGAGCACAAGTAGGAGCAGCATCGTGGACAGGGCCCTCCTACAGCCAGTGGCCACCCTTGACAGGGACAGACAGAAGCCCCAGTTATGCTCCGTGCCACATCCCCTGCGAGGAGTGTCGAAGGCAGGGGGGGACCACGGCTGCTCAGCCCTTTTGCACTGGGTGAGGTCATCAGCTGCTCCCTGAGCGAGGCCAGAGGCCCCACGGGCAGCCGGGTGCAGGGGTGGGCTCAGGCCTCCTTCCAGCTTGGAGAAGGGGGCCAAGGGACCTGGATTTCTGCCTGTTGCTCGGCAATTCGCTTTCTCCGTCCGCCAAGCCCGACCCGGCAATAGCGTGGGGAGGAGGGGGTCGGGAGCAGTGCAGCGGGGCAGGGCCGGGGGCTCCGCCGGGGGCTCGGGGCGCGTTCCCGGAGGACGGGGGGTGCCTTACCCGGTGGAGACCCATCGTCCCTCCAGGCGAGGCGGCAGCCGCGCCGCGATCCTGGCGCCGTCCTGCAGGTGGCGGAGCTGCTGCCGGCACCGCGGCTCCCAGCGCAGCGGCGGATCCGCGGCCGCGCAGGCTGCGCGGGGGAGAGACAGCGGAGAGGGGACGTCGTCAGTACCGCGGGGGTTGCGCCGCTCCCGCCCCCCCTCCCCAAGGCAGCGGGTTTCTCCGTGCTGCGGGTCTCCGCCCGGCCTTGCGCGGCTCTGGGGCCGGGGCGGTTCCGTTCGGGGGCTCTTTTGGGGCCGGCACCGGCTGCCTGAGAGTTACGCGCCCTAACGCGGCCTCGGGGCGCGCCTGCGGAGAGCTGCGGTCCCGGGCTCGAAGGACTCGGGAGGTGTGTCGGGGACAGGCAGGGGCGGCTCGGGTCCTGCCAGGGCTCGGCGCTTGGGTTTCTCGGTGTTTCACTGACCCGGAAAATCTCTCAAAGGCCATTGCCTAAAAAAATCTCCTTCGGGTGCATTCACTGGAAGAGCAGGCTGGAGAGTGAAACCCCAAACGGGTTAGCTAAGCGGAAAGCTCCTAGTTAGGATACAGATTTTTTTATTTTACTGGTTTCCAACTTGAGTTTCATCTGAATCCAGTTGTTTTTTTAGATGAAATCTTAAAATAAAACTGAGTGCTCTTTGTTCATGTTCTCTCTCCCAAGCCATTGTGGAAGCAGCAACTGAGAGAGGGAATTACAGCATGGGAACATTAGACTCGCCTGTCGCCCACCATAAGGACAGTAATTCTGTCACTTACCTCATTTCCCATAACAACGGATGTTATTGGCTTAGGAAATGTGTGAACACTCAGCTAAATCCTGAAGACCTTTGCATGCACACACGTATATGTACATATATTCCTACACATTATTCACTCTTTAGTTAATCAAACTTCTTTTGCGTTCATTGGGAGTTTGCTTCAGTAAGAAACTTGGTATTTACCTCTTTAGAACATCACAAAATGAGCTCTCAGTGAAGCTCCTCCTGAAACCCCGCTGATTTTCTGCTACGGTACCACCATCCCATCTGGCAGAGCTCAGTCCCTCAGCCTGGTGCTGTTCAGCCCAGCCCAGGGCTGCCTGGGGGTTTATGAGCCCAGCTGTACTTCGCAATTCACCTTGTAGTGTGCTGGAAATTTTCAAGCCAACTTTTATTCACTCCATACCAATGGTTAGGGGACAGGTTGATTTCCAGCCTGCCTATCAGCTGGAAAGAAAGATGTAACATATATACAACCTCCCCACAGAGAGAGGATGCTAAACATTCGCACACCCTGTGTCTCAGTCAAGGAGGTCAAGATACAGTCACAACCGCTCATCTTAGTCCTTGCGTGCCACGTATGCACTTCTATATAACCTAAACCATCCTCTGATCTTTGTAGGGAAATTTGCCTCAATCAGACCCTTCCCTGGGAAGAGAAACCCCAAACCATGTGGCTGCATGTGAGAGAGCAGACAGGTGAGATTGTGAAGGGCCTAAGCCCAGCCGAGAATGGAATCATCTTCCTACCAAGAAGCATCTGCAGATGAAGCTGAGCTCATACAGATCTGCTGCAAACCATGGGCAAGACTACGAGCTGCTGAGCAATGTCAGCAACATTCCCTGGCTCACAAGCTCAGGATTTAACACAAACATAAACACTCGGGGTGAAATTCACAGCTGGGATCTACCAGGGAGGCTCCCCTGATTCCCAAAGCCTCTCATCCCTGGCATCAACACATCCTACACATGCACAGGGTTAATTAAATCCCAGTTACAAATCTTCCACATCCAAGTTTGCCATAAATACAAGCCCTAGACCAAGTCAAATGGGAACTCAGTAATTAAATGTGTGCTGTGCAAGTCAGAGACTCCTGAACGTGTAGCAAAGCAGAGAGATTTCCACCAAAGTGTTTTATGAGTAATCTAGTAATGTGTAACTTAAGGCATATGTCTGATGGAGAAATTCAGTCACTTCACAATGGCGCTGCCATCTGCAAAGTTTTTACATGTCACAGTAACAGGGTCCTTGAATTCTCTTTGTGTAGATTTAAGGATGCAAACCCTGAAACTACCACAGAGGGAATAAACGCATGGTAAGTGAAGCCCAGAGTGAAGCAGGAGAGCAGTAACAGAAGCAGCCTACCTACCCAAAGGCCAGTGAAACCAGCCTTAGATTTTCTGTTACTTCACTATGCACTGGAGTGCATAAACTAGCTGGAAAGACACATTATTAGTGTTAAGGGCTCTTTTTGGAGCAGGCTCACACTGTACTGTTTTTATCGCCTTTAAGGGCTGGACATGGTGAGCAGGCATAGCCAGCTCCTTCACAATTGCTTGCAGTAGTGCTCCCTAAAAAGCAGTTCCTGTGAGTCGTCATATGAAAATGTGAAAATATGGGAGGGCGAACCCCATTTCTCTTAATTAAACCTTTAATTTGGCAGCTGCAGTGTGCACGCAGGCTTCCCCAAGGCTGCCTGTTTACTAGAGCCCATTAGGAGTCAGGGCTCTGCATCTTCATCCCAGTTCTGCCATGGCTATTACTGGCAAAGCTTTTGGAAAGCCATCGCTACAAGGTCAGTCCAAACTGAATTACACTTAAAATGCATGAAATCATTATCCTGGAGAATATGGTAAACTAAAAAATAACTGGATTTGTATTAGATGTAATGGACTGTTAGGGTCAGATCTGCTCTTGCTCCTAAGACTCTAGAGGTGTGGGTGTAGTCTGTAGCTATACCAAAATAAAAACACAGAATAGAGCCCATTCCCAACTCACTAAGTGCATCTGGGTGTGTTTATTGCAGCAGAAGCTTCAATATTTGACTGAACCCTTACTGCTACTTTTGGCAGAAACACTGAAAGTCTACATTGTTTGAGAGCACAGACACTTTGGCAATGCAGTCGCTCTATTTTGACACATTCAATAGAAGAGGGAATTTTTATAATCGGGATCAAACTCTATGGGGGGAAAAAAAAAAAAAAGTCTAGAATGTAAATATTTGACATGATGGGAATTCCGAGGGATTTTGTCTTACTTAAATGTACACAACACTTCAAGCTGGATGCATCCTCAAACCAAAAGCTATTGGCTTGTGTCCAAATTTTGTGGCTGCTTTTCTCTCTCAAATACTCCAGCCCAGCACCACCAGATCCAAACATCCTTTCAAGCTGGAAAAGTTCCATTGCAGACCTAAAATCTGTAGTTAGGGCACATCTCTATTCCAAGAGCAGCATAAAGTGTCTGTCACTCATATGTCACTGTTACTTAGCCCCTGCTGAAGCACATCAGTGCAGCTTCTCACTCCATCTTAGAGACACACAAATGAACTGCTTTATAGAGTTCTTCGGCAGGAGGAAGAAATTATTCACAATTTATCTTCAAGACAAAAATACTCATTCATAGGAAAATCTAAAAAAAATCCCCAACTGTGATGTCTTCCACCCACTCGTTATCCTGTCCATCTGTATCGATTAACCACAAGCGTTTCCAGAGAGCTCCTCATACAGCAGCTAGACAAAACAGTGTCTTTTTCCAGCTTTCCGGTGCGTGCTGCATCCACAGTACTGGCCCAAAGTCTCCGAGCGATGGGGCTGCGCCGGCACTCAGGCAATTAGGAACACCAGTAACTGGGAATGGCAGCTGATCACTGCAATCAGCAGAAGCTGGATCAAGCCTTGAGACAACAGCAACAGCAAATACTGTCCAGCTATTTCACACACTCATTTTTGTGATTTTCAGAAAAATCAGATCCGTGTCATCAAACGATAGCAAGGCAGAACTGGAAATTCTCCGCAGAGTAAATTGTTGGTAAAATTAAAATGAAAAGATTTCTAGGCAATGGCCAAGCCTGAAAATGAGAGCCTGCCAGTGAGGCTGTGCTATGTAACTGCTGTACACACCAGAATCAGACCCACTTCTCACTTTTAAAGAAGAAAAATACCAACCAGGACAGAAATACTGGAATATACTTTGTTGGAAACAAATCTTGTTTGTGTTCCTCCAAGCAGACTGACTTTGGAAAAAAGCAAAGCTGAGCCACACATCTGTTTCTTTATAAATGGAGGAGAAAACACATGCATTACAGTTTGCACCAAATTAGTTACTGTAGATCAACTCTTCTCCAGAGCAGGATTGCTTAATCTGTTACATGTTATTGCCTCCTATGGCCAAAATTTATTATTCCCATTTATAATTCTAATGTTTCAGTTAGTCACCCATTCACAGGGATAAGATCAGTGCCTGAAGTCATGGAGCATTACACATTTCTTCATTCAGAGATGATATAAAACCTTTGATATTTTCTGAGGAATGTTCAGACTGGAATGAACTGGATGATAAGAAACATATCAATGTATTCTGCACAAGTGAATTATACTTCTCCACACAGAATTCATTAACAGAGCAAAACAGTGTTTCTTAGCATTTTCCTCTCCTGAGAACATGCAGAATGGGTTTTGGATTAGCCACTAAAGGAATAAGCATTCTTTTAAAAGCAAAGAAAATATCTGTATTTAGCAAATCAATTTTTCTGGCATCTGTGTGGAGATTAAGTTAGTGGTGCTTTTAATTCACGCAGAATAAGGCATTCCCAAGAGAACAATTCTGCGGGAAGAGATACTTTTTATATTCTAATATTATAAAGTTATAAAACTTAAATATAACCCACCGGGAGTAGAAAACTTTATCACAGCAGAACTTTGCATTTAGCCTATCTGCAAACTGAAGCCAGTTCAGGACAGGACTTAAGCACATGCTTAAGTCTGATTGGTTTCAGTGAAACTTAAGCATGTGCTTGAAATTAAGCCAGTGCATGAGCATTTTTCCTGATTAGTAATGCCTCCCTGAATTGAAGCCAGAATGTGGTCAAGTTGTTGAGGGAGGATGCCAGCACTTTCACTGGAGTACTGTTTGGCTTCTGGAAAAGTATTTCTATTATTTGTCCCATCTCTTATTTGTCTGTAGAATGGGTATAATTACATATAGCTGCTTCACCAGTGCGATGCTCAAGTTCATGCTATTTGTAAAATGCTTTGAATTCACTCAATGTTTCTGAATTATTCTTTTAAGGATAGCACAGTAAATTCATTACATGTTAGCTACTATCGCAGAGCATCACCTTGAGTTTCCTGTGCACAAGAGAGCATAATAATATATAAAACTCTGCAGATCCTGAGGGAACTCGGCCAACTCAAAATTCCCCAGCAGCTCAAGATTTTAGCGAAATTTTCAAACCATGCTTTCACCACATACTTTCAACACATCGGCGAACAGGTTTAGACACTATTTTCTATGGCTTTGGCCTAGCTTTATTCTGAGGCTGTCATCATTGCCTAATTTGACTCAATTCCACAATTAAAATAGTGAAGCACTTGTGGTGAGCCGACTGCGGGTTTTTAACATGCTAGAGAAGTTAAGTATTTTGCTCTCAGAATCACAGAATAATTTCTTTCTCCTGTTTTGTGTCCAGCAATAGATGACAAGACAGGTGAGATTTGTGGTAGGGAACAGGAGAAGGGAGAAGGTATTCCCTCCTGTACCTCAAAGACCTTCTTCAGCATAAACTACATTTAAATAAAATGCCTTCTTAAAACAGCCCGCTCTGGCCCTTTACCCCAAAGGAGAAAACCAGGCCTAACACTGTAAATGGGACTGCAGGGCTTGATCCCAGTGTCACTGGAGTCTGTAAATAGGAACGATCCCATGACCACAACAACACAGCACCAGCACCTTATTTGGAAAATGCCTGTCCCCATAAACTGACAGTAAACGTCCCATTTGGAGAACGAAGGGATACAAAGGAGAAACCAAATACAGGATATTCTGAAATGGGGTGAACTAAGCAAGACATGTAAGACTTGGCATAAAGGACTTGTGATGACAAATAAAAGCACTAGAGGTGGATGCAAGTACATCTTCCCAAGAGATCTCCTACAGTTAATGTTAATCAAAACACAACACTTTTCAGTGACTCAACAGAGCTTTACTCATGACACTGCTGTCCTTAGAGATCCAGGAGCCATTTCACTTTGTGTTTCTCCCTCTCACCCTGCAGAAGATACTGCACAGACTCAGAAAGAGGAGTCATCTTGCTTTTTCCACAGCTAAATTGGTCAGTGTCAAAAGATGTACCGGAGAACAGCTGAGCAATTCCATACAGCCCAGTGGCCCTGCTTGGCCCAACCATTGTGGTCAGCCCAGCAGTAAACAACCCTCAGCTCGGAGCCCTGTTCTGCTGCCTACCCCACACTGGGCAGCCCAGCTGGGGGTCCAGGAGAGTGGACAAGAGTGTTGAGAACAATGTCCTGCTGTGAGCCAAAATCAGAGAAACCACAGGGGACAGACTCTGGAGGGGGGGGGGGGGGGGGGTTAATCACCAGAGGGAAGAACTAATGGGATAATTGCTACAGGCCACCTTTTTTCAGCATCAGCAAGCACTGGAAAAAAGCAAACATGTTGAGACTATGCTAACACATCATGACTTGTGTTAAACTCTGATTGGCATTGCCATCTAAATTTGTCACAGAGAAATCTATCACCCAAAAATCAAAAGAAACCACGGGAAAGAAGAGTGACACTAGAGCTTTTTTCCTTGAAAGCTAGCAAAAGTTTAAGTTTTAATTTGGTGAGATAGGTGAGACCATTGTGAGATGATCTCTAATCCCCTGGGTACCTAGACAGTGAGAGATTGGTGTGAACACAGAGGGGAAAGCATTTCTTTTCAAAAATAAAAGCAAAACAACTCAGTTCAAGGCTGAACAATACCTGGGGCTATTATCATGAGTCAGTTAAATTCTAACTGGAATTCATATTCTTACCAAATGGGAAATACTACATCTAACTTCCTTAATTTAGATAGTCGGGAAGCTCATTAGAAAATACAGCACATGGTTTTGAAATTAATACCACACTGTCACTTCAAATGTACAGAGCACCCATGCAGTTTTTGGCAACTCCCTCAAACCCCTGCAGGCACTTTATTAGTGGCTATCTTGGCCATTTTTAATAGTGATGGCTAAGCATATTTTTTCCTGGAGTGCTTTGAAGAGCGGAACCAGTAATCAGGCCATGGCTTGGCTATAAAATGCCAACCTCATTTCAAATGTCTAAATCACTCACGGGGACCGTGAGCACAGGGAGGACCACCCACCACATAATATTAACATAAATACAGCATTTACCCAAAGCAAAATGAGCAACTGGAACTGGTGGGAGTTGAGAGCAGAACAACAAAAACTGATTAGGAGGTGGGAGATTGAGTTACGAAGATTCAAAAAGCAGAGTACATGAGGCCAGGCTGAGTGACAGCTCGGCCAAGATGGACATGATAACAGCCTATAAATATTCACAAAGCATAAACACCAAGGAAGGGAGGAATTCCATGTAGTGAATAAAGAGGTTCTGTTGGGAGTGAATGAAGAGAGGAAAAAATGTGGCTTCTATATCAGGGTCAACTTCTTGAGGCACGATCTAGTAGGCTGCCCAAGTCCACTTGCTTGGCAGGATTTTGAGGGACTGAACAAAGCGTTAGTACGGCAGGGAATAAGCTGCTCTTGGCAGGGAGTTGGCAGGATACTCTGAGTGGCCTTTCAGTCTCCCACTGCCATGGAGCCATCTCAGTTCCCTGCTCCCACGGGAGACAGCTGCTCTCCTGTGTAAGTGCATTGTTCACTGTTCTGCTCATCAAAATCACTGCCTGGCCCTCAGGGGACCAGAAAGACAGCCTGGATGTTCTTAGGTGCCTAAGACATAAGCAACTGCAATAGGTACAAAGCTGTTAGACACAGCTGGGAATCCCAGTAGGTGCCTGCAATGTCAAGTACTCACTGTCAAAAATCTTAAATCCAGGAAATTAGATTATAAACCCACTAAAGCAAGAACGATCCTTTTGTTCTCTCCTTATTTAGCACCTAACACAACAGGATTCTTGGCGCTGCTGCAAGGATATTGTTTATAGTAATAAAAATAGGATCTAATAGGATCTAATAGTCTGAGGCTACTTGGCTCCTGCAAAGCCAAGGATGAGAAGGGCATTCGAAAGCAGTCATAGCAGAAGGTAGCCTCAGAAAAAAAGCTCTGCAGAAAGGTGGTAAATTGATACATAGCCCACACCAGAAATACACACACATTTAACTTAAAATCACAAGTGACCACAGAAAAAGGTTACTTGTTCAGCTGAAGCACAGAATTAAAGTTGCTTCTAACATGTGTTTTGGGGTCTGGGTGTGGTTTCTTGATAGCCTGAAATTTCAGTCTACTGTTTTGCCTGTCAGCATTAGCCAAGTTTTGATGTGTCCCAGTTCTCTTAAACACTGTCGACAGATGCTAAAATCAAAGCTGACATTCAACCTATGTGCTGCATAATCTAATAACGGGACTTGCGCTACTCAAAAGCAACAAAACTTAGGAGCTTTTGTGCAGCACAACTTTGCTGTCATTCATATTTTCATCCATCCAGGGAGTCTAACTAGGAAGAATGATTTTTTTTTTTTGGCTGAAAAGCTTTTAAAAGACGGTGTCATTGTGGGTTTGTATCAACAGGGGAGAAGAGACACTTAAAAGCCATAACCTGCCATTGTCCAGCATCTGTGGATTTGGTAAGAGTGTGAACAAGGTGAAACCAATTGTCTCAGTGGGGAGCTTGGTGTGTACGTTGATTCCAGAGAGTGGGCTGAAAGCCTGCTTCCAAGGATCTCTGTCTTCAACTCAAACAAGGCCAAAATGTCACACATTTGTCACTGTTTCTTATTAACCCAGAAGAAACCATAGGGGACTTTCACTGATCGACCAAAGGGATACACTCAAGTTTAAAGCATCATTTTAAAAACTAAACTCAAGCAAATCTCTTCAAACACTCAGTGGTGAGACTTCTCCTGTTGATTTATGTACCATCACACGAGTGTCAGTTGAGAGCTGTTGTTGCACTGATCCAAATGCCTATTTAACAGTGCCACAGGAGCTGAACTTCACTGCAGCATTCTCAGTTTCTGCTGAATTCAAACTGTGATGATTTAATAAGCTGTTCACTGAAAATGAGAAAACATCACTGCAAAGACATGATTATCATACCATCACCCTGCTAAAACTCAAAAATAATGATGGATTTCAACCCTCTTAGCGCTTAACACTCTGGTGCTTTTGGCTTTCAAATAAAGTTTATTTCCTAATACACAGAAGCAGAACTTCTGCAGCTTTACATTTTAGAGCATGAGAGCTTGTAACTCTTTAAAGAAAAAAACCCACAGCGTGAAGATTACCTCAGATCTTGCACTATTTAAAGCAGGTAGAGAAGGAGCTGTTCTGTGAATCCTATTTTCAGTTTCTGGCAGCACTTGGCCTACAGAAGAAGGGGTTACACATTAAAATTCTCACATTCTCACTGTCAGCTTCTTGGTACTATTATATGAGATTCACCATCTTAAAATCATGACGTTAGAAATTCTCTTTTTTCATACCTTCCTCAGCAAGTAACTAAGAAATCCAAAGGAACTGCACAGCAGCATTGTGTAGGTGCTTCCTAATTGTGAGGTTGATTTTAGCAGTGATTGCATCTCATGCATGAAAGTTTTGTCTTTATAGACGACATATGCTATGTTGTGGGGAAACACAGGATCCCACTGAAAGCAAAATCTCTTTCCAAACTTTGTTCTGCCAGATGCAGCCTCCCCTAGCACTGGATTCCAGCTTTGGTTTTCTTCATAGCAATTTCTGGCTTTTGAAAATCTCCTTACTCAACAATTTGTGCTTCTGGGGAAAATATAGAAACCACACGATATTTTTTTCACTTGTGCTTTTTTTACATTTCAGCCCTGTTTTTATCTATATCTGTATACTTTGAAACATGGGTAACCTATAATTATGGAAAGAACAAATAGAGTCATATCACACGATCCAGAATAATACATTAGTTGTTGATTTTTTGGCCAGCTTGAGAAATGAAGACTAAAAACCACCAACTTGGTAAAACTAAATGAGCTAAGTAAACCTTGTCCAAACACATATTTGAACCAAAAACAATGAAGTTAATAGTAAATCCATATATATGCATGTGTAAATACACACACACATCTCTATTTTGAATGTACAACTATCACTTATGGGATTCTCTTCCTAATCTCATAACAAAATGCAACTGATTATCTTATTTGACCCCAACACCATAATTTTCAAACTTAAACATTGAAAGCAAGACATCTTTTATGTTAAAACCATGTAGGAGAAGCTACACATGAAAAATATCAGCGTGGTGTTATTGGAATGTAAAGACTTTAATGAAAGCTTAGGTAAAACTCAGCAAGTCTCTGGGGACTTTTTCAGGAATGAGTGATTCTTTGCTGGAGGAGATACCAAAATCAGATTCAGTTACCTAACTGAAGTGTTTTTCAACTAAGTATTAACTGGTGTCATGCTCATGCTGATGTTGTTTTATGCAAAATACAGAATGCCAGTCTTGCTCATAGTGAAGTCACTGGCAAACCTTACTGGGATTTTAATGAGTTCTGGATCTGACTTAGCTATTTAAATATATGTTTTAAGGTCCAGCTTCTCTTCTTACTGAAATCAATGGAAATTCTCTCACTGATGGCAGCTTAGACTGGACTAATATAAATTGCTGTGAAGACTTCAGAAAGAAGTCTTCCAAATAGACTTCAGTGAGTTCTTACATAATGCAGTGTAACACATCTCTGAGCAGAGCAACTTCTGCTAGTAAAATATACAGAGAAGAAAAACACACATTTCTTAACCAGGTAAGACTTATCTTTGGGGAATTGCATATGACTAAGGAGAACAGAAAAGTAACCCTGTAGAAGTACCTTGCTTAGAGATTTCTTTCTGTAGTTTGGTCCTTTACACCTAAGGCAAGTAACATCCAGCAATTGTCACTACATGATTCTTTCGTAACAATAACTAAACTAAGTCCTGAGATGGAGACTCAAGTCGGCGTGGTATTTTGCTGCCCAAAACCTCAGATGAGTAAACTAAGTGGTAGAAAGGAAGCTATCAGCTAGAAACCCAGGTGTCTGGATTTCCAGGGTCCAGACTGCACGGGAGCCTCAGGGGTATCCCCCCAGCCCTCCTTTCACCCTCCCCTTCTGTTCAGGGGTGCAGAGTCTCAACAAAGGGTCTCCCTTACATTTCCTAGGAATATACTCTGTCCAAGGATGGAGGAGCTTCCTTCAGGCTCCATTCCTTGTCATAAACAGAAATGATTTTGCATTTTTTTCACAGCCCAGTTGTCTTTGTTCTCCCATATGGTCTCCCAAGCTCAGAACTCTGAAACTGCTCCAAGAACTGTGGGGTTGAAAGATGCCTTTCTGAAAGGGAGCTGCAAAGATGCTGCCTGCGCTGCTCTGAAGGTCTGCCTGTGCAGCTGGGGCTTGGTGGCAAGGCCCTGAAGCAGGAGACTGCTTGTGAAGTTGTCCCATGCTGGGGCAGGTGCTGGATCCTCCCAGGAATATCTCCTCATTCTCAGTGAAACACCAGTGAGAATCATCTCTGAGCCCTTCCTGGATCTAAACTCAGCCCGGCGTTCACTGTGCTCCACGCTCCGGAGAGGAGCAAGTTGCAGTGGCACAGGGGAGAGCCAGGCAGAGGTTCTGCTGAGGGGACAGCGACCCCCACCACTCTGGGAGCTTGTGGTGGGAAGCAGAGTCTGAGCCCCAGCCCAGCACCGCCCTGGGAAGCTCAGCACCGGACCTCCAGCCCTTCTGGCATCTCCACACGACGCTCACAGAGGGGGACGGGAAAGGCTTCAGAGAAGCCCCTCGGCCGGGGAGGGGGCTGTCCCCCCTCCTTGGCCCCACGGCTCCTTAGTATCCGGGGGGCTCCGGGATCCCTCCGGGACTCGCCCAGAGCGTTCCCTGCCCAGGGCAGCGGGGCAGGGCAGCGGGGCAGGGCAGCGGGGCAGGGCAGCGGGGCAGGGCAGCGCGGAGCACGTTGCCCAGGTTCCTGCGCGGACGCTCCGCCAGACACCGCGAGTGCGCACGGCGGAGAAACCCTGCCGGGCAGGAAGACATCGGAGGGGAGAGCCGGGCGGGGAGCGAGCGAGCGAGCGAGCGGAGCTCTGGGAGGCCCGTGCCTCCTGCCCCGCCAGCACGACCCGGGGAGGCAGGGACACCCCGGGGGACCCCTGTCCCAGAGCCGTGCCCACGGAGACCCGCCTTGCAACTTCCTCGCGCTCTCCTGGCACTCTTCTCGCACCCTGATCGCGCACTCCTGGCAGATCTCTTGCACCTTCCCTGCCCATCCTTTGCACCCTTCCTGCAAGCTCCTTGCACTCCCCTTACAACTTTCTTGCACCCTCCTTGTCATTTCGTTGCGCTCTCCTTGCACCCTCCTTGCACGCTTCTTGCTATTTCTTTGCGCTTCCCATACAGCCCCCCTGCACACTCCTAACCATCCCCTGCTCTCTCCTGTCTCTTCGCAGAACCCAGGGAGAGAGGGAGGTGGCGGGGAGCTCCCCGAAGGGACGACCCCGAACTCCGGCACCCGCTCCCCCACGCCTCCACCACCCCAGAATGGCAGCGACCGGCGGTGCCACCTACCTACGAGCAGCCCGGCGAGCCACCAACACCGGACCATGGTGGCCGCTCTGTTTCCTCGCCGAGCCGGCGGCAGGAGAGGCGCGATCGCCGCCGGTGCCCGCGGAGCTCAGCGGGGCGCGGCGCCCGGCGGCGCAGCCATGGGCCGCCTCCGGCACTCCGGTGCCCGCGGCGGCGGGACCCTGGCTTCAGCCCGCCGGCGGGAGGCTGAACGAGGAGAGGCAGGCTCCAAGCAGTCGTCCTGCTCAGCCCCAAGCCTTGCGAAGGGAGAAAAAAAAAAAAAAAAAAAAAAATTTTTTTTTAAATAAACCACCGCAACCCACCCCGCCTTCGCTGCGGAGCGCGTCCCCCCGGCTGCTGATGGCTTTAATGGAGCTTGGCAGCCACAGGTTCAAGTTGCCAGAAGAGGTGGAGACTCCGCCGCCTGCGCCCCACATGCGGCCGCGCATCGCACACGCGGGGGGGGAGGAGGAGGAGGAGGAGGAGGAGGAGGAAGAGGAAGGCTGCCCCGCCGCCGGCCGGCCGGGGCCGGCACCAACACCAACACCTCGGGAACCGACACTTTACCCTCAGGGACCGAGACTTCCCCCTCAGAGGCCGGCACTTCCCCTCAGCAACCAACAGTTATCCTTCAGGAACCTGCCCCGACGGCCACCCTGGCCCCGGGCGCCATAACTGCGGTGGCCTCTCCGTGTCTCAGGGGCCTGCACGGCGGCCAAGGTCGGTGTCACCGCTGCCTGACCCCGACCCGAGGCGGTGGGGCTGGCTGCCCCGGCTCCCTCAAGGTGCTGGAGGCTGCCGTGAAGGCTCAGGGCAGCTCTCCCCTGTCGGGCGCAGAGAGGGGATCATCCTTGCACCACCACGGCCTGGCCTCCCACCCACCACAGGCCATGGCTCCCTCAGAGCTGTCAACACTTGGTGATCTTCGGCCTTGGCTGCTGGTGCCATCGGGAAACACCAGTGTGTCCCGAAGAACCTAAAGCCCTTAGAAACCCTCTCAACATCCCATGATGAGAAAAGACGGGGCCCTTTGAAGGCGATTCTGAAGTACCTACGTCAGGCAGCACTTGCCCAGGGCCCTGACGCTTGTACCAGCCATTTTCCTTTCCATTACCAGACAAGTCCTGCAGGACAAAGTCATGACTGATAACAGGCTTATAACCAGTTTTTGGCGTGAAGCTAAGCACAAATCTGAACATAAGACACGTCTAGGACAAACCAACTCTTCTCCTTGTCTATATTGAGGATTAGCAATGAACCAGTCTGTTCACCACCCTTCAAACACAGTAAAATGACATGTGTCCTATAATGTGTGGGCTCAGTTGTCTTTGGAAGCGTTGAGGGGAAGAGGCCATGTCATGATGGCTTTGCTAGTCTAATACTCATGCTGGTGCTGGCACTAAAGGTTGAGGTTTAGTGCATTTTTCCAGCCTGAAAAACTGACTTCAGTTTTTGCAAATGAGACAAAGAAATCAAAATACACTTACGCTCCCAGAAGAACCCCAGGACCCCACAAATACTTTTCGTAATGAAACTGGCTCTTTCTCTGGGTAAAGGGAAACTTCAGGGGAAAAAATGCAAGTCTCCAAGTTCACAGCAGTAATCCCATTGATTGCAATGAGGAGAAGAAGTCAAGGCCTGATTCTGCAGTCACGTATTTGCTGAGCAGAGGCTTCAGCACACTAGGGTGAGGTCTCAGTGCCATGGGTTTATTACTTTGTCAAAAATAATGCATAACATCTTTAATGTGAAGTGGGACAAACTTATCTGTCATGGGTGCTTAAAGAATTAAAGTTTAATGATACTTGCCAAGATAAAAATAACAAAGTCCATTAGTAATGCAGGCACTCCTTTTTCTAGCTGATGTTTTTATCTCTTTTTGTTTCTCAAATTCCCCAAACCAGTCATTCTCGTTAAATGTCCAAACCACTGTGGTTTTATTATATTTACAAATACATAAATTATCAAATCCATAGGCAAAAAAGTTGTCCTTTATAATGATGCTAGAGACAAAGGAATAATTTTGCCAAAAGTTACCTTTACAAAGCAGGGCATGTTCTTTTCAGACACAGTCATCAGAAAAATGATGGTACACGTAATCTTCTCCAGGCTCGATTTTGGCTTTGGTTCGATTCTACACTTTGATTTTGGCTGTGCACTTTTCATATGACACTTCCAACCTCTAACGCTGATCTCCTTCATTTCTTTTGGAGTATTTGTTTGAGGGAGGGAATAAATCCAAAGCAGAGTAGTTTTTACACGGGTGCTTGAAAATTTTAATAAGCGTATGTAAACTATCATGAGCTTTTATCATCTATCACACTAACAAGGCATAGTGATAGATTTCACTTATATGGCCTCTTTCATCCTGGCAGCTCCCCAAGGGACCTTATCAAAGTTACCAGGTCACAAGTACTTTTTCTTTGGAAGAATTCCTCCTGCCACCATTGTATTGCAGAGGTGCTTGAGCACAGCAATGCAGCTGGTTTGCAGCGTGCCGCCCTGGGAGGATGAGAAGAGTGCCACAACCCCTTCAAAATACCATGAGGATTTAGACAGGCGATCGAGTCTTCCAACCTGGAAGTCTGCCAGGACATCAGGCTTAAATTCTCAACTCGTGTAAAAATTGCTGGGTAATCTTTAGCTCCTGCAGAGGACCAGCAATGTAAAAATGCCTGTAATTTTTATTATCAAATAATTACAGACTACCTGCTGGGCAAAGCACGTGGAGGCAGACAAATGATTGCAAATAGCCTGTAATTCCAGCAGAATTATATGGCCTGATTTATGCATTCAAAGTGAATGTAAGTTGTTCCCATTCTGATTCAGGAGCACTTTACTCATGGTGCTGTAAATACTAACACAGCTGCAGGGTAACTGGGAACCAGACCAAGGTGCTTTTACATTAGCTATGCTTCACTTGCCTGGCACCTTGTATAATATTCATTCCTGTGCAAAACAGGTACAGAATATTTGAACTCAGAATCATGCACTCTTGTCAGAAATACAGGGCAATGAGTTGCCTAGCCCCCGAAGGCCAAATATTTTCTCTTCCCCTTGCCAGACTAGCAAGCAACCACACATGAAGGCAACAGGCCAGGAAGCCAAAGATTAATAAGCCAAGAGCTCTGAAAATGCTGTTTGTCTGAAGAAAGGGATCCTCTGAGTAGATACTCACATCCCCCAAAAGCCGTGTCCGTAAACCATTGCAACTCTGCTTCTGAAGTTCAGTCTGTAGCGGTAGTACCAAGGGATATGGAGTTTGCAGAGCTGAAAATACTGGGTGACCTGAAAATGCTGAGTATGTGCATTTACAATGAATGTTTATTCTGTAGAACCACTTGCACTCTACTTCAGTTCCGGGGGTGTATTTTATGGGGCTATGGGAATTAGTATGCCTAACAGCTTTCTAGGATATCCTATATGTTTAGGCACAAGACTACCGAGAAAATGTTAATGAAAAAAAGATCTTGACATTCAGGCTCTGTTTTCTTCCAGGTAATTTCAACTACTATGGATGGTCACATATAGAATGCTGTTCTGCATCAGGGTAGAGTTTAAAAGCACAACCAACATCTTTCTCAGCACCTGTGAATGACTTCCAATCTACAGCTTCTTTTGTCAAGTCTCAACCAAGAATAGATGGAATTGAACAATAAATGCCTGTTTTGGGGGGCTTGTGGGAGAAGACATAGGCATCCCTCATGGCAAGAACTTCACTGAATCTCACTGGGAAACTCTGGAGGGAGCTGTATACATTTAACACTCTTTAACTCACCAACAGATGGACCATGATGCAGAGTTGGCAGGTGGGGACAGAAAAAAGATATAAAAAAGCTATAAAAAATAAGCAAGCCTGGAAAGGATTCTTGAATTTCTCAGGAAAAATAAAAATACAATGTGCAGACTCTATTTATTTCACTCTTAAATAAAAACAGTTAATATGCACAGAGGATTCTTCATCAGAAATGCAACGTACAAAGCCTTTATTCATTAACTCTCATACCGTGGCCAAAAGAAGAAAGCATTATCTTCCCACAGGGACACCGGCACCAGGGATGATATGTTTTGCTCAAAGAAGAAAATGGTGTCGTCATTGCCTCTCCGCTCTGATGTGCAGTGGTGAGTACCTTGTTTCTCTCAATTCAGTACAGAACACTTCCTCGCTGTGCGACATACTGTGTTATTGCCACACTCTGCATGTAAAGAATACGTAACACGAACATGACTCTCCTTGATCACTGCTCATTTCTTACGTCACCCTGACCTCAAGCAGGCCATCTCTTCTTGCTTTTTCATGATTGGTGACAGTCTGTATGTGCTGTGCCATTTGAGGCTGCTCTTGGCTGTAGGCAGAGATAGCTGGTGTTTTGGTTGTCTTTGTCAGCCACCTGAGATGAGCACCTTCTGACAGTGAAGCAGTGAAGCGGTGAAGGAAGTATCACCTTCCTTTAGCTGTTACTTTGCACTATTCACTGAGAAGTAACATTAAAAAAAAATATATTGCAGAGTCATGCAGTGAGTACCGGTGCACTTTACAGAGTAACAATAGGAATATGTGAATAAACCATCCAGGGCACCTGGCTCAGTGTATGTATTTATATGCTAAAAAGCAGTGGAGTATTATTTACATGCTTAGTTGGGGTTTGTCCTTTCTAGAGAAGTCTGGACTGCTACCTGTTATACTTGGCTTGTGATGATTTAAATAAGAATTTATAGACCCTAAACCATCTGCAAAATGTCCCAGTTCTTCAAGGCCAATGTAAATGCAATGAGGGGGGAAAACCACAGAAAGAAAAGGTTAACAAGGTTTCTCCTTGCCTCCTCCTTGGCACATTTTATAATTAACTTTATAATGTCTGAGAGAAAAGGTTTGAAGCAGCTAAAGCTCCCATATCCTTGGAGATAATTGCGACGGTTTCTGTAGTACATTACACCAAAAGCACCTTTGTTTGGTTTCATTGCACTGCAGGTTGTTGAGAATATGTGCACTGCAGGGCACTGCGGAGCGCTGGCTTCACACAGCTCAACATGAAAGCAGCTTGCTGTGATTTATATCATCGTGCTAATCAGGAATGCGCATTAACTCAAGGTCCCTTTTGGGGCCAGGGGAAGAAGAAAGAATAAAAAATAAGCCAGCTTTCTATCTTGTGCAAGGTGTCGCTATATTCCAAAGTGTGAAGGAATTAAGTGTGTCATTAGTTTTTACAGACACTTTAGAAGGCAGCTAGAGGAGAGATTCCGCTGCATGCTGCAGTGAAAGCCACAGGCGACGGAACCTTCTCCTGCCCCTGGACTCTATCGGCATTAAGGAAATTTAAAATTTAAATAGATCTTGAAACTCTAGCCCACGTTTTCTTATGAATGACAGATCCTTTCTGCCCTTAGTCCACCACATTTCTCCAAGCCTGAAAACTGACGCTTCCTTCTTAACAGCAAAAAGTGGGAAAGACGTTTGTGGTCTGGTGGTTACACCATGGGGTTGGAAAGCAGAAGTAGTGTTGTTTCATATTTGGGCCAAGTTTCTTGTTCACCATGGACTTGATCCTGCCAGATACTGAGCACCCATTGATTTTTCAAGGCCAAGCCCTCACACAATTCATGTGAGTCCAAGTTCTTGTTCCAAAGCAAAAACTGGGCCTGTATTCAAAAAAATTGGTGCTGATTCTGTGGTTATGCTGCTTCCTTCACAATCCCAGCAGCCCAGCATTCATTTCCATTCTCCCTTCTAGTGGCGTGAGAGCTGGGACAGTCATGCTCCAACACTTGACACCTCCAAAGCTCTGATTCCTCATTAAAATTTCATTTTACTTCTCTCTAGGGTTTAGTTTTTTGAGATTAGTGGGAGGTCCTGTTCTCTTCTATTTCTGCCCATACCCAGGAAGGGAGAAGAATAACAATCTGGAAATAAATGGCTTTTGTTGTTATGAATTGCAAAATCACCACTAGCTCTGACTTTCACTAGAGGAGAAGCTACTGTAGATACAGATGTAGTCTGTATTGAGACTGGTGCCTTTAGAGCTGCATGTGGCTTAGAAACAGCAAGCAGGCATAATCATATATCTAGTCTGAGTGCTGGGCAAGTCATAAAACTTCCTCAAGGTTTATTAGTGTTCACTCGTGATTGTAGAAATTTAGGTTCTAGTGTCTTATAAATACCTTAGATGTGCAGTTTTACTTCTGTTTTCCATGGACCTTGTGGTAACTGTGAACTGAAAAAAAATAACCAAGAAAAGCAGGTCTATTGTCAGTGAATCCATGGGGGTCCATGAATCCTAAAAGACTGGAAACCACTGCTGAGATCAATGGATAGATTATTTAGATTGGATATGGCCCCCTTTTTGCACCCCTATATGTAATCCAATTTTCAGTGTAAGATTTCAGTGTAAGAAGCGCCGGTTGTGCCACTGCTTGCAGAAAACTGCACAGATATGGCTGACCCCAAAGGACTGTGGCTCCAAGCATGGCCTCTGCCATTCTGCAAAGACAGTGAGAGTAAGAGGGAAACTGGGCCATCAGTAAAAAAAGGTAAAATAACCGTATCTTTGTTCAGAGGCTATAGTAACCATAAGCAGCTGTTAAAACAGATGGGAGTGTGTTAAAAATCCAAGCCTTTCTGTGATCCCAAGTCCAGGGCTGTTATAATAAGGCTTGTTTTCTCCTCATTAAAACAATCATTTACTCTCTACGTTTAGGAAGATAAATGTTCTCAAGGCACATAATGATATCAGTAAAGATAAATTACAAAGGCCACCAGCCAAATTCATGCTACTGTGAGGAACGCATCATAAATCGTTGCAGCAGACACATGTCTACTCTCAAAGCAGTGTTACTATACACCTGCTCATGGCTTGAGACCAGCTCCTTGCATGCTATATTCCTGCAAAGCACGAGCATAATCTTTGCAGGAGTCTGCAAATAGCAGCCAAGACTGGTGCCCTGTTCAGGAAAGCACTTAATCACTTATTTAATTCTTACTCTACCCAAGAAGTGTTTAAGGATATGAGCTTTAGCTGAAGTCTTGCATGTGTAATATCCTTATATGCCCAAAACATCACTCCACCGTGTGTGTACCTTCTGGTTTATATACGTGCACTTTCCCTGCTACTGTTCAGACCTATGGCAAAATGTTCTCAAAGTTTCTTTTTAAAGGTAGAAGGAAACGATGGAATAAGGGATGTCTTTTGAGTGCTGTGCATTATATAGCACACTTTCATCTGCAAGCGCCGCCGTCCATACCTGGCTGCTCCTATGTTTGCCAGTATGTCTCATTGCACAAACCCCTCCTTGCTGCCCCATAACAACCACCAACTGTCCCAAACTGCTGACCTATTAACCAAACAAACTCTGCTAAATACTGCCATGTGTAAGTGTACTACTATTTTTCTAATTGCTAAAAACATGTCCTTCCTGCATTCAATAGCTTCTAGAAGAGATTGTTAACAGCTGGGTATTTAGCACAATAGAGGCTTTAAACTTAAAGGAACATTGTCCAGGTTAGACAGCGAATTTGGCCATGTGTATTTTTTAATAGATGATTCTTTACAAGTATCTGTGTTACATTTAAAACCATGAATCGATGACTCTCATGAGGATTAAGACAGCAGAGACCGTAGTTCATTATAAAAGAATAGACCTGAGAGAAGATGGATGTACCCTTGGACAGGTGGTGATGTATTTGGACTGCTTTTTGACTGGACATACAGCCTTCTACTGGGGGAAAGAGGTGTTTCGGTATTTTCTGATGTGGTTGTGTGGGATAGCTGTGAGTCTTATGACCCAAAAAGTTCCAATCACTCCCAGCTATTTAGGGATCGGTGTACGAAGAGTACTCCAGACTGTACTTTGCCTGTGGCTTCAGTGGTGAGGGAGTCCGTCTTACATATGGCTGGAATAATTTTGAAAACCTAATTTTATTTTCCACCACTAATTGCAAGAGGCTTTTTCCTCCTACTTTTTGCTTGCTGTGGAGCACAAGTAATTCTTATTCTTGTTTCTAGACAGCTTCAATTCCTGCAGTTGTGAACTGGTTTGCTGTTACAGCATTTGTATTTTAAGCATGAAAAACAGATGTCTAGACCCAGTAGTGTTGGGGAGAGAGATTTCTTTGGTATTTGAACTATAAATATGGAAATTTTCCCCTCATCTTATATTATGTAAAGCTTTGTTTTTACAAAAGTATCTAATCTTAAATCAAACTTTGTCTCTGTTCAGTTACACCAGTGCTTTGGAGCCAATACAGTCTATCACATCAGCAACAGTTTAGGTATTCCAAAAATAAGATGATTATAAATCTGAGCTCTGTACCAGTATGTCCAAAAATCTTAAGGATAAAGCAGAGATAATCTGCATTTACAGAAGCAAAATTTAAAACTCAATATCTCAGTGAGTTGCACGTGTGCTGTAAACAGGGATATTGTCAGGCCAAAGAGTGAAGCTTTCACAGAAAGAGGTGACTTCTTCTGTGACTTTCAGTGCCAGCCTTTCCCTTTTTCCGCATCACCAGTGCAGCATCATGGTACACAGCTGCCTGACTGCACAGATCCTAAGAAGTCACAGCTACACAAATGCTGGAACCACCTTGCAATACCAGTGGCAGGACCCTGCAGCCACAGATGTGCTGCAGGACAGAGGGGAGGCAGAGAGACCTGCACCAAGACCCCAGCTCTGTGAATAACTGCCCAGACTGAAATGCAGAGCTGAGAGGGGGACCTTTTATCCTCTGGAAATAGAAAGTGCAATTGATTCTTTTCACTTAGAAGCATGACTGGTGTTACATTTCCTGAGCTGGATAATGGTGGTCCAGATGTCCATGACAGATTTTTGCATAAGCACTTCAGTTTTTTCATTTTTTAGCTGTTTGCTCTTCTTCCCCAGTTAAAAAAAAAAAAAAAAAAAAAAAAAAAAATCTTTTCAGGCATCCCACCTGTTTTTGAAATCACCCAACAAAAAAAGGATTTACATCAGCCTTTAGCCTTCAATAGTTTATTGGATCTCTGGTTGCTAGTGGGGAAAACAGACAAAATTAGGCAGACAGGAAAAACTGTTGGACAATTATTTATGTGATTTTTGGGCCTTTTTTTTTTTCTATCAAGTTAGTAGTACAACCATATGCTGGAAAAAATATGCCAAGTTTTACCCAATCTACTCACAAGTCAAATAATTGGACATCTGAACTGATTATTCAACTGAGTGTACATTTTGAACAATCTGGAACGTTATTTTTTATGGACCAGATTCCAAATTATTCAGACAATCTGCAAAGAGTCAAAATGCAATAAAAGTGCCATGATTCTGTCTCCATCTTTCTTCTAATGCATGTTTATGTGTCCACTCCATAACTGTTGTGTATGTAGAGGTCCCACTCCTATATGCACAGAGCTGCTCAGGATCCCTATGGAGGAGAAATGGACACTAGATGCATTCCTCCAGGATTCTGTAGAGATGGGCAGATCTAGAACATAGATCTATTCACTGTTCAGTAACAGAATGGCCTGAGTGTATTTACGACATACCAGTGTGCTACCAGTCTGGAAAAGACTGCTGTTCAATCACAGTGCTATCTGTCCCTGTGTACAAGTTATAATATGACCAGCAAACACATCTTTATGAAAGACAAAGCAAGAACACACACGATGGAAAAAGCTCTTTTTCTACTTCAGTTACGAAAAATCTCAGTGACTCATGGTGTATGATCTAAAAGCATGACCTAAAAGTTAAAAGTGAAATCTGGTCCTCCTTGGACTAAACTGGTGTTGCATTTGGTTGAAAATGTATTGAGATGGGGACGTTACCGCAGAGTGTTTGGCTGTCTCTGTGAACTTATCCCAGCTTTCTTAGGTGAGAGGAGTCTTCTCTTGCTGCCTGAGCTATGTTTTGTCCCTGTAGCTATACACTGGGAGGACCAGCCCCAGTACACTGCCTGGAGACACCAGTGAATGTCCATGTGTGGACTTGACCCAGATTGACTTAAGATATCCTGGTCAGCCAGCCTTATTGGCAATAAGTATTGGTAGAGATTAGCATTTTCTGCCATGCACAATGCAACTGTAAGGACACAGCCACCCTTTAAGAACTTTTTAAGCTTGGAGAATGTAAATGTTGCTTAATCCTTTTAGCTAGGTCACCAGGAAGCTGTAAAATTCATATTTCTCATTAAATAAATAAGTGTTGCTGGGTATGTAGCCATACACTCCCTTGAAAAATAGTACTCTTTATCCCGGCAGTGCCACCTTACTTAATGCATCAATATGCTCTGTAGTGACATATTTCCTTCTGGAATCTTTACACCATTGTTTCTTGTTATTTTTCTTTGTAAGTCTTCTAAACAAAGGACAACAGAATATAATGGCCTTCATAAATCTCCCCACAGAGCCTTTGAGATAAAAGATTTTTAGTATGCACAAAAATATGGAAAATATGTCCCTAGTCAACTCTGGGGCAAGGACTTGCAGGGTTGCAAGGAGGTTAGTGTCAGATAATCATAGTAATAAATAATATATTAATACAGATCATCATAAACAATATTAGAACTTGAATCTCACAGGTTATCACATTCAAATTTCTTCTTTCTTTTAACATCTAAGGAAACACAAAATACTGAGTGCACAAATATGAATCCATCTTGCTGGCCATGCCCTATCCAAGGCCCACTGAGCTCAGTGGAACGTACTGTTTGCTTCAGTGGGCCCTGGTCACCCCATGTGCCTGCAAGGCACTTATTTTTCTGATAACAAAACCAAACTAAAACAATTTCTGAGCCACTTCTGACTTTGCTTCTAGAATATCAAACATAAGTTTTCGGTCTCTTATTTTCTTGATTAATGCATTGAACATCAACTTTTTGTGGTCACTTCTAAACTTTAATCAAGGAGAAATGATCCCCCAATGGGCATTTTAATCTTGTTTCTGTATTTTTAAAGGAAATTAAATGTTAATTGCTGCTAGGTAAATTCATCTATAGCAGCGTTTTTCAATTCACACCACAAACAGTAAGAAAATAGAGATAATTGTGTGGCATTTCCTGCTGAAGAAAGGGAGCAAGGACTTTTTTTCCCAAATAATATTTTTAAAATAAAATATTTTTAAAGATTACTGTTATTGTATATTTTTAAATGTCTGTTACTTTCAAATGCCCAGCTAAGCTGACTGCAGTAATTGTTAGGAAAATATTTCTCTCCCCGTCTCAGAGGTGACTGTGTAAGAACTATGACTTTGTTTAAGGAGAGATTAAAAAGTACATGAAATGGCCATTGCATATTTGATAGCAGTTGGAAAACATAAAGGCCAGCAGCACTAGTGGCTCCTCTGTGACATCCGTGCCACTACAGTGTGTGTAGCTTAAATCCATTGAAGGAAATAATCAGACACCGGTTGTAGCACAGTCTATTATCAACTTGCAAGTCAAGACCATTGATTTGGGGATCTCACCACTTGTACTTGCCCTTTCATTATATATTGGGACTGGTCTTCAAATGGTCTGACTACACCATCCCAGGAAGCTGGGAGTTTCAAAAGATGTTACAGGCTGGCTACCCTGAAATCGAGGCATCCCAGAACACACACAAATTGGGACCCATGCATCTGGATTTCCAACAGCACTACCCACAATCATTCAAATTTTAGGATTGAGCCAACAATTTAAACCTAAAAAATGTCTTTGGACTAAAATTTCCCTAAGACTTACCACTAAAAACATCTCTGTAAGCTGCAAGGAAAATCCTCATGGTTTCAAATATTACTTTTTGATCTTTTTGACAAAAGCACTGGTATTATTCCTCAAAGCAAAGAAGAAGCTGTGAAGATCACAACTTCCACATCATTGCAATCATAAAAAGAAAAAAAATTAATAAATTGAGAAATGTCTCTATTATATAATCTACACATTAACAGGTGGAAAAACAGCAACATAATTTAGCTTTCAACACAGAAATGTCTTCCTTGGAGCCAAGCAAATTCACTCTGGTGTTTAAACTGAACAGTTGCCAATTTTCTGTCTGTAACGGGAATCCAGTGGAAACTCCGAGAGAGAAAGAATTAAAGATAAATGCCACTTTCGGTGCAGAAGCTTTGTCTAAGCAAATGTCCTAGGGGCCAGGAGACCACAGTCTTAGGGATCGGTCTCAGATCAGCAGTAGTATTGCCTAAGGAGTGTGCTGGTTTGCTCCTGTGTCTGCCAAAGTATGAGTGACTTACTTAGTGCATAATATTATTGTTATCACTTAAAACTTTATCACAAACATAAGTTCAGGTCCTCCAGATGCACTCATTCTCTCACACACATGTGTGCACATGCACACAGGCTCTGGTGCCATGTTCTGGACCAAACATTTCAGTGATGCTCTGCAGGCACTCTCTCATGTGGTCCATGCCCAAAGCTGATGCTCATTTCTCTCTGTCTCTGGAAGTGATTAGAGAATCCACCCACTATGGTCCTGAAAGTTTCCTGCTTTGAAGAAACATTAGATTGCAATAAAAAAACCTTGGGACTAAAGAAAACTCCTCACAGGAAAGTGAAATATGCAGGAAGGGCTTGCAGGAGTGGAGGATGGGTTTGCATTGGGTCAATATGCCCATTTAAAATCCAGAGGGGGTCAAAATTAATATTTTTTTCTACATTTCACAGATGTTGATTTATTAATAGTAAACCCTGAGATGTTCAAAGGAGGCATGAAGCTGAGCCTCCAGTGTCATTGAATTTTAATGATAGATGTGTTATTCCTCAGGCCCCTTTAAAATCCCTGCTTTAATGTGTTGCTTCATGCAAGGCTAGAAAGCTCAAATCCAAGCAATAATTAAAAGTCTAATCCCAAGAAAAATTAGATTAAACCAGGGTTGCCCTTTATAGTGATTAGACTAAAGCTGCTAAAATGGAAGCTTCCTCATAGAAATTACTTTCCATTTTTTATTGCTACTGCCTCACTCGGAATCAAAAGCTGCTAAGTGGGGTAAATATAATGTTAAGCATGCTAACAATAAAGTTTTCAGTCTAATCAATCTCTCTGTTACTACAGCAAATGTAATTATTTTAATGGAGTGCCAAGATAAGTAAGAAACTGAAAGTAATCTGAAAATTTCTCTAACTGCCTGTTAATGGTGGACTTTCCTTCATTTTCTCCTTTGAAAACATTCCAAGAGTGTTCACAACTTGACTGAAATATCTCCTTAAATATTACCTAAGAATGACTTTTGTGTTGGCTGGCTTAAATGAAAAAAAAACTCTCAACAAAACCCCTTTCTAAAAATTACTACACTCTTTCCTTTTGCAAAGATGGTGAAAAAAAATCTGGAACTTATGTCTCCTTTGTTTGCATTGATGGATATTTTATTAGGTTACTGGAGACTGAACAGACATTGATCTTTTTACCTTCAATATAAAACCAGAAAAAAAAAAAAAATTGCAGAAGGGAAAACTTATAAAACAAATTAGTTGCACAGTAAGAGAATAATAAAACAAAATGCCACTGCTACCACAGTTACATGGCCATAACGAGGACTCTGCAGTAACATCACTTTGGTGGAAGAATCATCACAGATTATCATAAATATTTTTAAAGCTTTCTTGCCTATAGGGTAAGGTGTGAAGCATATATAGATACATGCATAATAGAGTAGTGTCCTAGTCAGTAACTGCTACCCCATTTTTCTTTTGAACTGGCTACAACTGGGTCAGGCTGTTCCTCTGCTCTGCTGCTCAGAAATCTCAGGATCCATCCTCTGGGGACAAGGTGTGATGCAGAGCATGGTGCTCAGGGATCTGGACCCTAAGACAGTCATAGTTTGATGGGCACATTCTATTTTAGCACTTCCACAATAACCTGCCTCTTCTAGGGCTTCAAGATCACACAGTCTGAGCACAGAAATTCTCACCAGTTGCAACCATCCTTTCCCAGCAACTATGAAAGCCCACATGCTGCCATGCACCAGGCTCTTCCCTGGAGCCTGATCTTACAGGAGCTTCCCTGTCCTGGGCACAGGGCAGGCACCAGAGCACAGGCAGCTCTGTAAGATCCTTCCTGCTCCACAGGCTGCCTAACATTTTTTTTCTCTCCTCACCACCGGTATTCCTCTCCAGTTGTGGTTTGCTGCTCTTATACCCCCAGAGAGGCATTTGCAGGGGGAAAGTCAGGCTAGAGAAGTTTTCCACTAGATTTAAATGCCTTGAAAATGCTCTGTCTTGTTTGGAAAAAGGATCTCAATGTGTCTGCCATGTCACGGTGACAAACAGCAAGAAATCCTCTTGCACCATTTGTGCTTCTAAATGCCAGGCATGCTGCACTGCCCGCTGAGAGATCCCAGTGCCAGCTTTAGCTGGAAAACACCTCCAATCCATCAACAACCAAGTTACTGCGCAATAGGCATCGCTGCCAGAGCCACTATGGCATGAGCGAGCGCCCCGTGCCGTGGCATTGCTCCGGGCAGGAAGTCTGCAGCCATCCTCCCTTTCTTTCCCCCCGGCACGCCAGCACACAGCGTGCGTTTGGGAGACATTGTTATTGCAGCCTGCGGTATGTTTTGAATGTTGGTAGTGCCATTAGCCTCTTGGAAGCAGTCTCCCTCTTGAGCCCTTCACTGTCATGTCTTAAATCATCAGTCTGCCATCATTCCAGCGCTTCGTCCCAGCTTCTAAGATGTATTGGCAGTGACAATAATGGTTCTCAGTGCAAAGCTTATAAAACGTGTCCATTCATGTAGGCTTCTAATACATAACACTATAAAACAAGCCCATTTCTGTGGTTTCTTTCTAGCGAGCAACTGAGTTTCAGCAATGAAGGGATAATGGGCCAGGGTAATTCTCTATCCCAGTTGCTCTTACCTGTCACGTTGCTTGAAGGTATTTTCAACATGCCAGCTCTAGGACAGCTGCAGCCATGCAAAGCTCAGTTGTATGAACAGTTTCCAAAGCTGCATTTCACAAAGCTTCTTCCTTTCAGCTTGGTTTTTCTAAAGAGGAAGAATTTCCCTGTGGAGAGTAGTTTCATTGCATTCTTTGTGAAGAGTTTCATCTAAGCTTTGCAGTCAATTGAGAGGCCAGAAAGAAAATACAATATACCTGGTGTTGAGGATATTCTCAATGCAGCCCACAAGGCACTGGTGAGGGCAGTTTTGCCACGTGCTTTTTTACATGGAAAAACTAAACTAATCTATGCAACGTGACTTGAAGAAGAAAAAAGAGGGAAGTATAGGTGCTCAAGCATGTACATGGTGTGTGCTACACCTACACCTACCTAACTGGTGCAAGAGGAATCTCAAAAATCAAATCTCCTGTTCCTTAAGTGTACACAGGTGCAATACAGACACCAGCAGCTACACTCCCATGGAAGCAGATACTCAGTACTCAGTAACTGTCCTAATTCACTTGCCATATCTGTTTCTAGGTGCTTTCCCTTCATAAAGCTACATGAAATCTAGTCTCAGTTCAGGCAGAACTGCTCTGCCCAGCTATATAGACAGCATATAGCACTTTATACTGTATAGAAGTCCAAGCAATGCCTCCTGCGCATCTCAGTGGTGCACTGGACAGTATCCCAGACACTAATGTAGAACTTTTAATCTTAACGCAGTAAACATGTTTTTCCCTCAAGACACCTTAGTCTACCAAATGACCCTGCTTATTGAAATAATCCATTGGCTTTTTAGTAAGCATTCTGTTCCAGTGTATGTGTACAGGACAGAGAAGGTTTTCCAGTTGCAATTTTTGCTGCACTAGAAAAATTTAAATAATCAATCAATAGTTTAAAATAAAACTAAAATCCGAAGGACTCAACTTATGAATGTCTTTCAGTTGAAGCAGTCTTTCTCTTCATGCAGACAGTTTTCTTCCAGTAAAAGCCTTTTGACACATTTTATCTGTTCATTGAAGTCTACTGATGCCTGATGGGATGAACTCAGATCTGTGGAGAGACAGGGTTTATCAGACAGCAGAACAGGTTACGCTTCATGATTTGGCTTTGAGAGAGTTCACATGTCCAAGGTTCTCTGAAGATTTGCACAGACCAGTGTTTCATACCTTTGTAATCTGGAGCATCAGTAAGCGATGCTGTGAGCTGCACTGTTTTGGTATAGGATGCAAATGAGTGAAAACACAAAATCTGTTCAATCTGCTGACCTGAGCAGGAGGCAGATGCCCCTGAAGAAGTGCAGAAGGCAGAGACATTCTTGTGGGCTGATGTGCAAAGGACATGGATGTGGCTTCCTGGATCTTTGCAATGTCTCTCTTTTTATCTGCCCCTTACAGAGATGCAGTTTTCAAGAAGATTTTAAGCTCTCCTTGAAGAGCCAATACCATTAAAGGGCACTGAAAACCACTGCCTCTGTCAAGTTCAGACCAGTCCTGATAACAAAGCTCTGCTCCTGCTTTGCATCCATAACCGCCTGTGCATCCCTCCTCTCTTTTGCTCTCTTATCCATATACATATAAGGATCCCTGGCACGGGAATGGCTTCTTGTTATATGCTTGTGAAATCCTTAGCATACGGAGCCCTTTTCATTTTTTGGAACATAAGAATAACGAACAGAGTAAATCATAATGTAGATGTTGATCTGGATGTCCTTGGTCAGCTCTCTACCCAGTTGCTCAGTCTGAGCACACCGCTGCACACACAGATCTCCTGTCTCGTTCCTCTCCCATCACTCATACACAAATATCTGAAAGATTCAGAAAACCAGTATGGACCAAAGAAAACATTTTTTGCAGGCATTTTCAATAGGAATTGAAAAGGAAGCATTTCCAGTCATCTTAAGTACTTACTTTCTGGCATATTTAGCCAGGTGAAAACTTGAGGCAGGTGCCCTCCAGTGACTGCTACTATTTGCTTAATTCTGTAGTGAAAAAAGTTGTTCTTTTGCATTGGTGTATAATGTGTGTTTGTGTACACATCTGTTGAAGTTGAAAATAAAAATGGATTCCAAAGATGAAATCATAACCCAAATTACTGTAGTACTCTAATATAATCCAATTATAGAAAAAGCTATGTTTAATTTGGAAAGAGGATGTACCAGTTAATGATCATTTATGGGGTTTTAATTGCACAGCAAGATTCTCTTTAATTTTGTATTACATAATGTGTGAGTAAAAGTTCTTAGGATTTAATAACCTGCTCTTCCTGCATTTTTCAGTTCTCCTGTTTATTGAGAAAAGTGATCTCTTTGCCTCATGGACACAAGATCACTGTCAGGGATTTAGGAACTGGAAATAAAAAGGAGAGGAGAAGCAAATGGAGACAGGGGAGCCACTGTCCTAAAAAAAACACAGCCAGGAAAAACACAACTGCACTCGCATTGCTCTGTTTTCAAGAACTCACTTTGTTCCTAGAAACCTTCCATTCATGTATCAGTTAATGTACTGAACAAAACACTTGCCAATAAAGAATACAGCTTTTATGGAAAGAATATTCTGGACAAAATTTACCTGTCCAGTAGAAACCTCTGAGTAGGCTGGATGGTCCCCCTGCTTCTGGCCTGGGTGATAGAGCCCGGGGATGATGGCACATCACTGCCAGTCCCCTTTCCTTAGTTGTGCCAACACCAGCAGAATCAGCACAGGCTGTAAATGTAATTTTAAATTTTCTTTTCATGCACAAGCATGAAAGGGTCTGACTTGAATCTACCCCTGGTAGTTCCAAATTTTGGGAAAATGAAACTCAAAATCTGGGCTTTGGAGTTGTCCCTTCTAGCTCGGGTTGGCAAGGGGATTTGGTACTGTATCCAGATGCAGTGACCCAGTTGCACGAGCTGGTTTGTGCAGAGCTTTCACGGGCTAACAGAGAGCCTGAACATGGGATGTGCCCAAGTCAGAGCAAGCTGTAAGCTCCCACTGCTGTGAAGAATCAAATCCTCTTTTGAAAATGCAGCCCTTGCTGGTCTGTATGACAGAGATAGGAGAAGACAGTGCAGTGCGGTATTTGTGTCAGCTATCACGGAAGTGTGATAAATGTGCTGTCAGAGTCCTACAGCTCTATCTGTTTGCTGTCTGGTGGTTGCATGATTCAAGATCAGTTTATGAGTTTCTTCTGGAACCAGATGGTTGCAAGGCAACAAAATGAATGCCAGCTACATATAAATGTCAAATGTTCAAACCATTACATGTCAACATATACGAGGTGTGCAGCCAGCAGCACTGCAGAGCACAAAGCCAGAGAGAGGCAGTGGGGCTTGTTGAGCCAAAGAAATACAGAATTTAGGAAAACTCTGATTCTAGTGGAGATACTTGGTGAAAATAAATCAGCTCCTTATAACAAAAATATGACCAGGTCTCCGAGTCATGAGATAGCCTGCAATATATGTCATGAAAGTGAGTTCTGTCAGATTTAATTACTTTTTTCTTGCAGCTTTAAACCGAACTGGCTTCAGCATGAAGGCAGCTACTTATTAAAAACTAAATATAAAAGATGAGATTACTAACCACGAGGAATTTACCAACAGAGACAGTATCTAATCCTGTGCAATATCCTGTGCAATCATGCAATATCTGTGATATCTGCAGCATTCCAGAGATTTATATATTGACATTAATTAGTCTTCTTAATTAGTCTAGTCAGACAGAACCTAACTGCAAGGTCTTTGCAGTGTTGGAGAGCACAGTTCAGTGGGTTACATTAGCAGATATGATGTGCTACTTTATTCCAGATCAAAGTATTCTGCCCAGTTCTGCCCTTTTACGCCAAATCCTTATCCCACTGAAATAAACTTTAATAAATCTCATGGACTTGAATGGGGCCGGATTTGGGACTTTGACTGGTTTCTATATGTTCTGGCAGAGATGAATGCAATTTTACAATGAACTATTCAAAATCTTTCTGAACAAACTCAGTAATAAAAGGATTTCCCCGCTGTCAGAAGTGAAGTATTTAGATGATTCGTGATGAGTACAACCTTTTCTAATAAGGGCTGGATATATTTTCTTTCGAGCTGCACTTCATTCATTTGCTACAAATCCAGGAAACATTTGAATTGAGTTAGGACCAAACAGTGCAAAGGCTGAAATGTGGTTATCATCATGTCATGCACAAGGCAAAGATTCAGGCAGAATCCACTCCCTCCAGAATGTTCCCATCAATATTATGGGTGTGAGAAGGAGCCTGCAGCCATCTGGCCTTTATTAGCTGTGTTTTCAAGCTTGATATGCATGAGGAAGAAGTCTTAGAGACAGTCTGTTACAATCAAAGATTTGCCTCAAATACCCAGTCCCTGGATCAGTGATCCCAGGAAACTACCTGCTAATGAATATAACATGGCATTTGGCACTAAGGATGCTGTTGAACTGATAAGTTTTACGATGCAGTTTATGATTAGCTTCCTTTTGAAAATTAAACAGTACATACCGTTCATTTCAGAGCTGTTATAACCCTTCATTTGTCTCTGCAAAACTTAGCAAGAACAAGTCTTTCAGTAAAATCTTTGTCATTCTAAAATTTGTTTCTCACATGCTGTTGCAAAATTGTTTGTCCTCCCCATACATCAAGTTTTATTGCCTTCGGTTACAGCTGCTCTGCAGTGTAATGTGATTGTATCCCATAAAAGAGTCAGCAGCATATCACTGTGGGCACCTCCGTGAACCCTTCGAAGTAAAATGCTGCCTCATACATGTGTGTTCAACAGCCCAGACAGTGAGCTACTGCTTTTAGGTGGACGCTGGACTGCACCATCCCAAAAACTGGGACCAAGATGGATCCAAATCCATAGCAGTCTTGACCCTGCAAGCCCTCTGCAGACTAAATTGCTACTGACTTCAGTGAGCAGTTGACTGTGGGAGGTTGACAAGACAGGGACTGGGGTTTCACTGCAAGAACCATTAAGGCACATCCTACTGTATGCCCTAAAAAGTCTTCCAAGGCCTTAATTAGAGCTGGGCACTGTCTGGGTTGGTGGTTACAGTGGCTGCAGAGATTTATGTGGAGTCCTCAGAGAACAGGCAGTCACTCCATCATGGTTGTTCCCCGGTTTGTTCTCTGCAGCGGTTTGCACAGCATGTGGGGAAATGCCTACCAAATCCATCAGCACATTCTGCAACACCCTGCTCTAGCCCCAGGCAGGACAGCCATGGGTCTGTAATTGACACTGTAAATGTGATTCCTGGCTCCTCCCTGGAGAAAGCATGAGCTTCAGAGTCCTGGGTCAGAAAATGACATTTCCCTCAGCATACTGAAAACTGCAATTCTTCCCAAAAAAACCCAAGCCAACAAAAGTACCTATTCGAAGACTGATGTGTGACATAACTCAGAACTAATCCAACTGAGACTGCTAAAGTTGCTTTTTCTTACCAAACGGAAACATTTTGATGTGACTAAAATGAAATGATAAAGGCAGAACTACTGCTATCAACTATTTAAAATGAGATTTCTCTTTAATCAATGAGATTCTGCAAAATGTTTCTGATTTGTTTTCCCTGGCTATTCTCAGAACCTTAATCTATTAATGTTTATTACCTGTATTTTCACACCTGGAAGACTAGGTTGCTCCCTACTGTTAGTGAGCTATTATGACTTTGAATTTCCTATCAGGGCTGTGCTGTTGGGCTGACTGCTGCCAGCTCCATGGTTAGTGCAGGGACAGGAAGAGCCAGGCTTTAGACTTCCGTGTGGTTTGGGCTTGTCATCTTCAGATTCTTGGCTGTAAAATGGGAGACAATGCATGAAATGTTATTCATCCAGATGTGAAATTTTCTTTGAGGTGTTTGGATGAAAAGTCAAGAAATTAGGATGACTTTTCTATCATTTGCCCTGGTGCAACAGGTTTGTCTACAGAAGACATAGTCCATCTGACTGTGCCTGCTGCTGGCGTGCAGTTCACACCTACGTGCGCTGAATTGGCTTTACTGGGGTACCTCAGCTTCTCCTGAGGAACAGGGTCAGAACCAGCATGCAAACACAGCACCTTCTACAGTCAGAAGTGCAGAAGCCGTTTTGTGACATCAAAAGCAAAAAGAAGCTCCCGTGCTCACCAGAAGAGAAACTGTCTTTCTGGAAGTTGTCCTTCTGCTTCTTCTTCCTCCAAGGACAAGCAGATAAAAGCAGCCAGAGTCACAGAAACACCAGTGATATCCACGGAAGATTCTTGCAGAGTATTTTCATACTCAAGGAATGAAGAAACAAGACTAAAGATTTTTCAGTTCTCAGAAAAGTGGACTCTGTTGAGAAGACAACTTTTCTCCTTAAAATAATATTACTAGCTGAAAATGTCTCCACTGAAGACCAACAGTGACAGGATCTCTTCCAAGCCTCCCACATCCCCAGGCCAGCGCATCCTTTTTGCTTCCTTGAGGAACCCCTGTCACAAAGGTTGCCAAGAGCCCAGCAGTGGCAGCAGGGTGGAAAGACCTGACTGTGCTGAGGCGAAGGAGTTCCTGCTTGTCCCCTCTGCTCATCCCAAAAGGTCAGAGAGGGGGCATGTGCAAGGAGGCTGCTCTGGGGCACATGGAGGTGCTTTATCACTATGCCATCTTTCAAAACTGCTGCATTCCCACTGATAAATCCTCCTCGCTTTGTCCTTGTGCTCAGCGAAGGGCTTTTCACATTGCCTGCACAGTTAATTTTATCTCTGTCACTGGTCTCCTCATTTCTCTTCCCACACAAAACAAGCAGCCTGACAGCAGAAAGCTAATCAGGAGGAGAGCCAGAAGCAGTGTGTGCCAGCAGCCTGTAGCGTGCAAACAGCAACTGTCTGAACTCTGTCAAAGCACCTCCGTTCACTGCAGGGAAGATTTTTTGATGCCCCAGACAGATACCTGAGACAAGACAGCACTTATATACTTCATTATCTTTCAGAGAGAGATGGAAAATGGGTGATAAGGAAAAGAGGTGGAGTGGGAAGTGTTCTGTTGACATTGGTAGTGAAGAGGTTCCTGGGTGGCTTCAGGAAAGCCACCGTTGCAGGTCCTGGATCTCTGAGAGGGGCAAGGCTTGTGTCTCCTCAACCCAGCAGCACTTATGGAAGGAACTCGGAGGACTGATAAGCACAAGTAATTGTACAGCTGGGGCAAAAGCTTTACTTTGTTTACCAAAGTGAGTGAAGTCAGTTAATATAGAGGCCCAGACCAATCCAGGCTGTGATAAAATAGCGGGGACTGGGATGGGGACTGTTGCCCTGGCATGCAGGCTATGGACATGGTGTCTGCTTCTTGCTGTGATGGTGTAAAAGGTTTATCCATCAGTTTTGTCTCACCCATGCTTAGCCACTGTCCTTACTGAAGGAGAAGGGGTCTTTCCATCATAACATGAAGTCAAAATATGGATGGGCCTGGGAACTTTTCTTTATCCCAGTTTCTTGAAGTCTCATAGATCCACATCAGTGCCCTGTGGTTTGATGAAGTCTGTATTGCAAGGCAGACACTACCATGAGTCACAGACTTACTGATGTGATGCTGGGCCAGCAGCGTACCCGGGTGTCTCCAGCAAGGGTTCCCATGGGAGAAACCCATGCATGAGATCCCTGAACAGGGCCTTTCTTAGCAGATGCTCGCTGACAGTAATTGTATTCCCCAGAGGGAACTGGGCTGACTCAGACTCAAAATTTTAATACAACATTTGGGATGGGCAGTGTTTCTGCTGTGAGTCACACTAAGCCATTCCTCTTTACAACTGGAAAGATGCTACTGCAGCATTTCAGCTGAACACTGTGGTGAAGAAGATTTCATGCCGTTGTCATGTGGCCTTTATGGAGGTCGCTTTGTTCTCAGGAGGATCAAAGTTCCTTCACTGCTGCAGCCATTCCCATGGCGTGCTCCAGGAGTTAAGTTTTGCACAGGAAATGCTCCAAGCAGCACTGAGCAATTGCAAGAAAATATGTAATTGGAGCTCAACACTCAAAAGTGTCAGGAGCCAATATCACCACCCTCCCAAGTCATGCTTGCATTTAAGGATCCCAAGGAGGCCCTTGCTGTCCTTATTATAGTCCCAGATGAAGACTGAGCCTCTCTTTCTGTCTCTGAAGACAGCAGCTGCTCTACGATGCTAGCGGAGAAACCGCTGCAGAGCTCGGCCGCTCAGGAGGACCCCAGCAGGCTGCCTGAAACTCTGGCCAAGAATAATATTACAGTACAATGTAGTGAGTTTGTTTTTCACAAGGTTCTCCTGGCTTCCATGGGCTGGGCGCATGACTCAAAATTAATGGAATGCAATAATTAATTTCACTTGTCAAGCCAGCATTACCCTATCTTCTGTGCTGAAAGTGGTGTTGCATCACAGCGGGCCCAGGTTTAGGGTGGAATCCTGGAGGAAATTGTACATGGAGAAGTCATGAACAGGCCTAACTTGTGCCTGGTTACAGCATATCTAAGAGGGTTACTTTTACATCTGATAGTTTCCTTTTAATTAAATGTAAGCATGCCTAAGAAAATAGAACTTGAGTTCAGGGGTTTTGGGTGGAAAACCAAATGACCAGGCCACATGTCATGTTTCACAGAGGGAAGAAGCCATGCAAGAAATTTCTTTATTCAGGGTGTAGAGATTAGCTGGTTTTCTGTGTTTATTTTGATAAAACCTTAAAGTGAGAATAACCAAAGGATAAAAGCAAATAGTGTCCCTCCTTCAATAGCACCTTAACTGAACCACTGGTAGTACTTCAGGGTGTCCTCAGATCTGTGGGGAGCATGACTTGGTGCCAGGTGAGCAAAAGGGTAATGCAAACCATGGGTCCACTTGCCTGCACCTACATTTCCTTGCTTTTCTTGCAAACCATAGTTGGCTCCCCATGTAAAGGGCTTGGTCTCAAATGTGAGCTGGACACCTGAGCTCACAAAAGACCAAAGACTTAATACCTGGGTCTCAGTGCCTGTACTGCACACTTCCCAGCCAGGGTGAAGAGAAGCACCTGTAACACAGTGCTGAGCCACTGCCTCCAAGGAAGTATCACTTTCCTCTCTGTAGCAGCAGGTAAAGGCTGGCAGGGTTGGAGCTGTATGAGCCTCTACTGCAATTACTGGTGTTGCTGGATGAATGTTTTCCTTAGTGCTGTGTGAAGCTGTACCTGTGGGAGAAAAGAAAAAAAGCATCTCATACCACCTCAGAAACCACTTAAGACATGAGATGCAGGGTAAGATTAATGATAGGAATTAATATAGTGCAGTTTCTCAGACTGAGAACATAGCTTGGTTCAGCTGCACTAAAATGCAGGCTCAGATGTGTACTCGAGTGCTCTGGAAACCCACCTTCTGCACAGGGAGTTCACAGCCCGCCTGTGATTTCTCTCTCTAGTGCTGGAGAGCAGGTGAGGCACTGGCTTGTGTCAGTTGCACACTTTCCTCCTACCTTCACGACAGATTTAGTCTTTTCTTTTAGCCAAGTCTATCCTTCACTCCTAGTATTGAAAATCATATTCCTGACCAACTTGTTTTCCCTCTTTTTATCTCTGAAAATGGTTTGCTTCAGGAGCAAAGGGTCATGAAACCCATGAAAAGTTATTTTCTTTGAAGGAAACAATCTTACACCAGTGAGCTTTCTGCATGAATAATTTGTTTGCATCCCTCCAAGTCAAGTCTCTAGGCTCCAGCAAACTGTTAAAAGTCACTGAGGAGGAGAACAGTGTGATCTCTGGTGTCCTGGAAATCACAGGAAACACCACTTCACTGCAAGTTCTGGCTTGTATTTGATCATTTTGGTAGTGGAGCACTGGAACGGGTTCCCAGAGAGGTGATGGAGGCCCCCTCCCTGGAGACATTCAAGGTCAGGCTTGATGAGGCTCTGAGCAACCTGCTCTAGTTGAGGATTTCCCTGCTCACTGCAAGGGGCTTGAACTAGATGACCTTTAGATGTCCCTTCCAACCCAAGGCATTCTATGATTCTGTGAATTTTAAATTATTTCTTTTTTAATAAAAGATTTACACTTAGGAAGATCCAGTCCAAATCAACCTCATCAAAGAGCAATTGCTTTATAAGAAATTGCTTTTTTCTCTGTCACTCTGGGAAGAATATATTCATTGGTATATTTGGTCCAAAGTAAACTTAAGTTACAGAACTGGTTGTATAAAGTTGCACAATTGCTGACTTTCTGCTTGGTTTTTATGAATTTCCTGTTGTTTAACCACCCATGCTTTAGTGTGGCGTATAACTCCTTCCAGGGAAATGCTGTGATCTGCTTTATTTAAATCTCTGCATACCTAGGGAGATCAACTTCTTTCAGATAATTTATCAAGCAATGTAGAGGTTTTTTTATCATCCTTTTAAATTTTGTGCTAATTTTGACCCCAATTTAAGATTATAGACATTGAGATTCACCCTCTACGGACCTTAAAATTCCAGGCTCATGAAAACCATTTGATCTCTAGGAACTGATTTCAGTCCTTGAAAGGCTAGCACACGCCATGGGGTCATATTTATTTTATTAGATGATTTTTTCCTAGTGAGATCAGTTAATGGAGCAGCCAGTGTTGCAAAATGTGGAATAAATTTCCAATATTATACCACAATACCCAGAAAAGATCTCACCTGCCATTTAGTAGTCAGGAATAGGTGCATTTTAATAGCTTGCATTTTACATATCTCTGGTTTCATAACTCCCCTGCCCTACTATATCTCATATATATATATATAAAATGGTTTCCTGCTTTCTTACTGAACACTGGGGAATTAAAAGTCAACTCTGCTTCCTTCAGTTGCTGAAAGATTGCTTTCAGGTGCTATAGGAGTTCTTCCCAGGGTTTACTATAAATCAAAACAGCATCCACACAGGCCACTGCATACCCCAAGTGTTTGCATAGCAGCAGGCTAGTTACTTGAAAGATACTAAGGAGTAACCCACACAAACCACAGCTTTATGCTGAAAAAAATCCAGTAAGCACTGAAAATCTTATTGTGGTCTTGGAAGATTCTGCTTTAGGTGTTGCCAATATCTGTTACAGAAATCCAGAAAGCTGTTTTTTTCCAAGGCCCTAACATCAGCTGGTACCCAAGGCATATGCACAGCTTGCTGGAATCAGTTTTTAGCCTGGGGATGCAGCACTAAAAGATTTAGTGCTAACACACCCCCCCCCCCCCCAATGGTCATCAGATCAGGATCTCCTTCTGAAATGTTGCCTTCTGTCACCAGCACTCCCTCATTTCCAGCCTAGTTGTCCTGTCTCTGAACAGACCACAGGAAAATGAGCATGGCAATTGACAGGCTAGTGTTAGATACTGGCTGAAGGAGAACTGCTAAAAACTGTGCACTGGATCCATATTGCACTTAAATCTAAATCTGCTGGAAACCTTCACTGCATTCACCAGCAGCATGAGGAGAACCCTTCAGTCACCCCATTCAAACAGGAGACCCCAGCTTTTACCAGAGGAGGAAAGCCTTCTGTATCCTGGATGCAGGCAGAGCCAAACACTGCTCTTGTTCACATATTTCTCACTAATTGGAGGTTCCAAAAATGGTATTTTTCCTCAAAAAAAGTTTGAAAATGGTACAACACTCCCAGGCAATTGATGTGTGTGCATATTGAGCGGGTGGGGAGGGGATGGGGGAGTGTGGACATTGACACTGTCTAATTTTAGATGTCTAATTCAATTAAGATCTGGCCTGGTTACATAGTCAAAGAGACTTGCCTTCCAACAAGGGTTACTCAGAGCTCCTAAATTAGGAGCTTGCTGCTCGCCCTGAGCTGGGCAGGCATCGTAAGCCTGGAGTCAGACAGTGTTTGTACATCCTAGATACGTTAGTTTGACTCTCTCTCCACTGTGGCATATTGAAATACACCCTTCTCATTTTGTCTCAAAAAAAGGCTTTATTGGCTTACCTTTATGCCCCACTTTAACCTCTCCTTCCCATTTGTTATTTGTGAAGAGTCAGCCCTGATTAAAACCAGCCCCATCTTTTATACTGTGCGATGGCTGTTGCTTCCTCTCCATGGATTTCTTCCACAGGATTCAGAGTTTCCTCAGCTCGGCACGTAGGAAGCCAACACACAGAGCAGTCCAGGGAATGAGATTTCCTTTGTATCTTTAGTTTTCCTTCTGTTTGATTTCCAGGAGAGAGATTTTATGTTGCCTGTTTTTTAATATTTAAAAAAATACTCAGGACCTGGCTTTCTCAGTCAGGGTACCAGGCAGCACAGCAAGGCATTTAGTGGCCCTGCACCATTGTTAGTAATTTTAGCAAAAGTTTCTTTGTCCTTCACCTTGCTCCACCTTCCCTCTCCCATGGAAAGTGATCATGGATGACCTGATATTCGTTTTCTTTATTACTTCAGTCAGAAAAAGTATTTGCTCAAATTCTGAGCACTGTGATGCCAGAGATTAAGATGACCAAAAGTGCTTTTCCAGCCCCTCAGCTATTTATAATTATAAAAGTAATTATATAAATCCCACACACTCTCCCATTGCTTTTGTGGAGCTGAGATTAGACTGAAGGTGCCCCAGACACCAGCTCAGTGCTGCCCTTCTCATGGCCAACAGACAATGGGAACACACCTCGACACCAGAACAGGAACCAAATTAAACCAAGTTGACCAACTCATTATTTTCAATTGACTCTACATTCTTCTGGTCTCTTAAACCAGCATGTGCATGGAGTGTGGGTTTGTCAGATGCAGAAATAATTAAACGTCAGACTCTTGACTTCACTGTTCATAGCACTGAAAAAGTTCTCCCTTCAGCCATGGCTGAGTCTAAGAGGTAGGTGTCGTACACTGGGTATAGTGTAGTGGCAAAAGCTTCCTGATGCTTTGAGCAATTCCTTTAAAAATTATGCATAGGAAACCCAGGCTGTAACCCTAAGTCATGCCAAAACAATCTCCTCCTTCTAGATTTATAAAGTTTGCCCAGCTTTCTACCACTGCCACCCAGGTGGTACTTCACCCTACTACAGAAAAACACCTATAATTTTATTTCTTTGAAAAACATGTGAAAGTTTTGGCTCAAAGACTGGGTGGGAAAAAAGTACATTTTTTAGTGGTTTATTGCCCTTAGGAAAACATACTTCAGTTATGAAGTATTCCCCCCTGAAAACTTACTTGACATTTTGTCGAGAAAATAGTAACATTTCTAAAAAGTTAGCCAAACTACTTAATATCAGACCTGTAAAGTAAAGACCCATAGAAATGTCAGTGTGTGGATGAGGCTAGTGACCTGCACTGTTTTTATTCCACTTTTATGAGCATGCACTTCTGCTAAGGGACCCATCCTGTGAAGATTTACCCACAGTAGCAGGACAAGCCATGCGGGTGCTTCCCTACAGAAATACCATTGCCATCTTGCCAAGGAGCTGCTTTACAGTCTGCAACAAGGCTGGAGGGTGGGAGGCAAAGGCAAGAGAAGTTTGGGCATCATGGTGAAGCTCCCAGAGGTCTGTACTGGGTCCCTCAAGGTCCAGACAGTACCTGGATCCTTTTCAGCGGGCAGTGCTGAGCACAGAACACCTTTTCTCTTTATCTTGTGAGCCTCAAACCACTCCAAATCCTCTGTCCTTGCCCATGTCGGTCTCCCGGGCATGTGCCATGAGCAGCTCAAAATGGGTATGATGACAAACTTCTGTCAGTGTTCACTTATGTTTTAAAGAAAGAAGTCTATCTTAGCTCCAGTGAGATAATTAATTACTATCTGCCTGTCTGTCTGTCATCCCTCTCTTCAGCTTGAGTGAAAAAGTCTGTCTATGCTGAAACCAATGGAAGTTTTTCTTATTCACATATATGGAAACAGAATTCCACTTACAGTCTCAGAGCAAGGACACACCAGAAAGTAAAGCCCTGTCTCAGCTGCTACCACTTCAGGCACATCTCAGGTGCCCTCGATGTTTGTTCATAGCTGCGGTACCACGATGCACATCCAGACTTTGCAGTTGCTCCCGTCTTTCAGGAGCAGGAGAGTTAAATGCATCTGAATAAATTTGAACTTCAAGAAAGTTCATACCCATGCTGGGATGTGAACTTTATGTCTTGAGCCCATTTCTAGTTTCGCTGTAAACAATTTCAAAATGTGATTAGATTTTAGGGGAAACTTGTAATAGAGCTGTAATAAGATATGATGTAATAGGTAATAATAATAATATATAGCAGCTGTTAAGTAAAGCTTTTTCTGCATTTATCCCAGAAGGATACAGGGAGTCAGCTGCAACTTCATATTTTGAAAGAGGGAATATTAAACACTAGGACCATGATGCAATTATGTTATTGTAAACGCTAACAGGAAAGCCCAAAGTGTGAGAGTTAAGACCAGCAGAAGATGCATGCAAACAGCTGCTCTGACGTAAATTCCCTCAAGTTTGGTTTATTTTCTTTTATTTAACTCAGAGTTAATACACTGGACTTGCAGGTATTGCTTTCCATAAGTTCTGGGCTGCTGAGAACAGTAGGTTTTTTGCTCTTGCTTTCCACCATGGCCTGAACAATCCCTCGGAGTGTACCTAAAGAGATTAATACGAGGTGTCTCTCCAAACGCTTGTCTGAAGCAGCGTCGCTCAGCTTCAAGCAACACCCTATCCTCAGTTCATGCCTTTGAGAGAAAAGAAACACAAAGTTAAGGGGAGTTAGGAGTGGAACATCAACTTCAAAACGGAATTTCCTGGCGTTAGCATGCCATAACTTAAGTGTTAACTAATATTGCTCCATGTATTTAATCTCCATGTGTTGAAGGAAAAAGATCTTTCATGGAAAGACTAGCACAGATAAACCTATATTTAGCCTTCTATAAACACATCCTAGGGTCACGTTTCTTAAATGCAGAGGCTGAGGATTGCACAGAGAAAGTGTAGGAACACAAGTGCACTTATATTTGACTCAAAAAATGAGCATTTCTCTGCATGATAGACAGAGCCTGTTATAAAATAAATTAGGCAGTATATTAAAATAAAACTTACTCATTGGTCATAACAAGAAATTATTCAAAGAGAAGGGGAAACACATTTTTGGGTAATTCACCTGGCAGAAGGTTTCCAGGATGAAGTTGCTGAGCACCAACGTCAAGCAGACAGAGGGATTGCTTCTGCTGGACACAGGTCTTCTCCACCTGCCCTTGTCAGAGAGCTGTGCCAAACCCCTGCCTGCCGTGGGCTCTGCCAACCTATTTCTGACATCAGCTTTGCTTTCCACATAACTCATTTGGCTTCTGCAGCCCAGGAGAGAACTCTGGGTCCCATCCTTCCTGATGGCAATAGAGGCGGTTGGGACATCTTGGTAGGATGAGAACCTCAGTTCAGCATCTGCAGATGCAATGAAATGGTGAGAATTTTTCCTTCCAAACTTAAGGACATGCTGGGATACTCATGGTGTCAGTGGTAGAGAAGAGAAACAGAACTGAGTGTCCCATTACACTGGCTTTCAGCTGTATTTGGGAACAACCATTACGTGACAGGCACTGCCTACTGCCTGCTCTAAGTAATCCAGGACTGATCCAAAGCCCCAAACCATCTGTCCTGCCAACAAAAGCATGTTAAATAACTTACCAGAAAGCACATTAAAACAGTCTCCTGTCCTTGGTGTTATTTTGGTATTTTGCTGCCTGTGCAATGTTACCACATCGTGCTTGCTGCTCAACTGTATTTTTAGCATAATAAAGCTAGAAAAAACAGTCATCCCTTCACCTGAATCTCAGAAGCTGATTCATTTTTAATGTTTTAAGATGTCCTGAATGCAAAGTGGGATTTGATTTTTCTGTAGATTTTGCTCTAAAGTTCAGGGGAATTTTCAATAAGATTTTCAATCCTTTTTTTACTGTCTTTTAAGAACTGAAGGTCTTTGTGTCATGTTGTGTCTGCCAGCTTCAGGAATAAAAAACAGGTATTGGTGAGTGTGCTGATGAATCCAGAAAAATTTGAGAGTGATTAACTTCAAACAAAGAAGTGAGGCTGTTTTAATGACGAGATTGTTATCAGAGTTGAATGCATTTAAATGTGTATTTTACAGTCCACTGGTCAAGTCATAAAAGTACTATAAACCTTAACAGAAAGACTGAAGGTTAATAGGTCAGAAATCAGCCACAGAATTTTATGGGTCAGGAAACAGTAGGGGTTTATTCTTTTTAAGGTACCCTGCAAGACAAGGTGGATAGAGGTCAGGGAGTTGCACACTGTTTAGGGATGGCTTTTCAGCAGTCACCTTACAGGTGCTGTAAGGGTGGGAGGGAGAGCATGTCACAAAATCTGGGCTGTCCTAGCAAAGCAAACAACGATGTCAAGCAGCATCACCAGCAAACATCTGGTGTCATTTCCCAGTAACACAGCACTTTGGTGGTGCTGGCTCTGAGGCATTTTGTCCTTTGAAATCTCTGCTGAATGCCACAGCGGTAGCACCCGGGGCAGTGTGGAGACAACACCGCACCAGTTCCTCTGCCTGTGCCTGGGCTTTGTGAAAATCTAACTGAGCACGATTCCCATCTGCAGCAGAACGGCTGCACTTTCCCTTTTGAAACAGGGAATGTTGTTCTCTTGTGATTGTTGTATTTATTTTATGAGTTGTACTAGGAATGTTGTGTGGCACTCTCTTGGCCGCTCTTGCCTATGATTTACAGTAGTTATAAACATTCCAAAGTATACATGTAAGTTAAATGATACATTAATATTATAAAGTTACAATTCTGGTATAAATGTGTCATCAGTTTGAAAATTCAGCTTTTCCTTTGCCCAGCTTTGTGATTAGGCTGACTGGAATCAGCTCGATGCAAAAGCACCAGACGTGAATTCAGTGTGCCTGTGTGTCCCCAAAGTAAAGTGCTGTGAAGACGAGAAGAGAAGGATACTCTGCCAAGCTGAAACAGTTCAGAATATTTAACCACTTACATTCAGTTTTATCATATTCTTCAATAAATAGAGTGAGGAGGGGAAAAGTAATTGAACCTCATGCCCATGACAGGAAGACAAATTAGACTCTCGGCAATACCCTCCAAGGTCCAGCTCTTCCCGTGGGTTCATGCCATTGAACTTGTTTCTTCAGTGCCAGAAACCACAGAGCCGGAGTCGCAGCTTGGAAGGGTATGTCTGCACTGACGGCCCTGCTAGAGCCGGCCACACGCTGCCACAGCTCCAAGTTGGTCGGATCCAAGCCAAGTCCACAAGCCAATGCCTGGTCATTGCTGGCCTCTGTGCAAAGTGCCCCTGGGACACTTGCACGGACATGCTCTCCTGCTTCTCCCATGCTGGTCAGGGCAGCAAAGCCCTGCTGCTTGCAGCAGCAATGCCACCACTGGGCTTTCCTTCCCCATGTATCCCTACTTTTCACTTTATGAAAAGAAGCGTTTACATCTGCTAGGAGGAATGACCCAGGCTAGGATTTTCACAGAAGGATTTTCACTAAATTCAGAGACATCCACATCTCCTGCATTTGCACAACTGCCGCAGCAGCAGTGAAATGGCAAAATCAGATAATTAGTTGAAGGTCACTCGGGAAATCAGTATCACTGGGAGGAATGAAACGTAATATTGAAGATCTATACACACAGACTCTAACAGTAGCATACAGAGACTCAGCTGGCAGGTATTCTGTAAAATATAATCTGGCTGTGCTAATGAGAGTAAGAATAATCACTTACATAATGAATACAATAGAATAAATTAAGATGAAAGACTATCAAAGGAAAAGGAGATTTGTGGCATTAAGAAATTACAGGATCAGTCTTAAAGTCAGGTGGAGTGAGGTTATCTGGAAGGAGATGAAGTGACTGACTGTATTTGTTACCTCCACCCAGCTATGTACCACTAATCTGAAGAACACCTAGGAATGCTCATTTTCAGAATAAAATATGTTAATGAACTATTTAATAAAAGGAGGTGACCTAATTATTTACACTCACATTTCAATTCTGTTTCAGCCTGATTAAGGTGACTAGTTCAACTGCTTCATGGGCAGGGTGGAATGTCCCTAAATCCCTGCAGATGTCACCTGCCTTGTCTTAACAGTCAATTCTTTATCAGTCATCCCATAAGAAAGTTTTTCTTTGTAAGAAATTTGTGAGAAAGCAGCTTAGCATTCAGAAGTATGGCTCTTGAGAAACAATTTCAGCCTCCTGCCAGACCCAGTAAAGAGAACTGGATGAGCTATCAGATCAAACAAGCCTACCACAGAGCAGCTTCGGTTCTCATTGTTGCAATACGAAAATATTTTATGATGTCTCATAACTCATGCATGAGGCTCTGATAATGGTCACGTCAGCCCCCACATTTCACACTGCGTTTAAAAATACAGCTTGTTTATCTACCACATGGGCTGCAGCCTGCGATCAGATTTACATGTGAAAACACTCAGCACCCGCACGCAGTCTCAGAGGCTGCCTTACAAAAAGCACCCTGACACGATGCAAAGTTGTTGCCCTCCTCATTGCAACTAATGTTTTAGAATTCACTTTCTTTTGTCTCTGGGTGTGGAGACAAACTGAGTTAAAGCCATACTCAGTGTCCTTTCAGGAAATGCATTTAAGATGTTTTGCAGATCCTTCTCACCCTGTAGCCTCTGCAAACTGTGGGTGAACAGGGTAGGGGAGTGCTGGATGGGGCAGAGCCACAGCCTGTCTGTCTCGGGGTTCCCGCGTTTTGGTGCATTTAACATTTTACTTCCAGTCCAAATCTTAGAAACAATTGTGAGAGAGTCTGCACTCAGCAATAAAAAATAGCCCTGCAGCCCATACAATTACACTGAAAAGCTCCAATATGCAACTGAGATGAAACTGGGTCTTAAGGCAAATGCAATGAACCTCAAGCATGCATTTAAACATACAAACAGATAAAAATAAAACAACATAATGAATTCTAAGCCAATCTCACAGTTATGCTGCCTGAGTCACGAAATTAAATTGCTTAGAGTTGGCAATAACATATGAACTTTATTTGGGTCTGTGCTCTCTCTATTACATTATTCTATTAGCTCCTTAAATAGCAAAATAAAGCAAGACTTAGCATTCAGCAGTAAATCCTTTCCTTTTTTTGTGTCCTATGCTGCAGTAGCATAGTCCAAGTGAAAATAATTTTTGACAGTAAGTGCAAGATATTGCCTGACTGTAAAAATGAGATGGTGTTTCAGTTAACTATTTCTTTCTTAATGCAGAGTAGTAAATGTCATCCAGAGGCATTAGCCAGTGGTCTAAAGGAGCCTGTTGATGATGTTAAATATTCAAGTAGTGTTTTTCTGCCGTGTTTGTATAGCCGCTGGGCAGTTGACAAGTAGTTTTGCAGAGCATAACGGTTGCACTGTATCACACCAGAGCCTAAAGAGAGCCAGACGATGTAGTATAAGGGATGGGGGCTTCAAGCAAGCCAGCACATCTTGTTCAAAGTGTGGAGACTGGGGCATTTATCATTAATTCATATGTGTTCAAGATCTATAACCTCCTCCCGTGTCCCCATCTGGCCTATTCCCCCAGCACCTCCATTCCATGCCATGCCCATACTGCCTCCAATGCTGCCTTTATCCCCTCGCTTGCTGAGGCTCACTGCCCACTGCACAGCGTCTCTTTAATCTTTGTAAACCAAATTCCCATCCAGAACAAACTTTATGTGCCAGAACACATTTGGGAGGGATGCAGGGCAAGCGGCAAGAGTCTGCATGGCAGAGGAACCGGCACAGGGGTCTCATGGGTTAATTTCTGGCCAGGCACCTCCTTTCACAAGGCAGAGAAGGCAACAGAGAACTACTAAAACCCCTTGGAGGTTTTTCCATTGATTATGGTGCTGGTCTAACCTGTCTTCTCAGGCTTAAAATCGCACAAAACCACTTCAGTGTAACCTGTATTTCAGCCCTCAAATGTCTCCTTGTGCGAAGTTCCCAGTTAAGGGTTGCTTTTTGAGTGTGATTTTAGGCAGGAGGGCAGGTTGTTCTGCAAAAGCTCAGCCTGGCTGCAGGGAACAACAGGCTTTCATGAAAAGCTTATTCTCAAAAAAATTACTGTATATTGTATTTGGAAGCACGTGGGGGGTTATCCACGCAAGCCGACTGTTATGTTTTCCAATTGTCCAATAAAATAGATTTACATAGGAGCAAGGAAGAAATAAGGCATTTTATAAGACTATTCCTAACCTCCCTGAACTAAGACATTTGATTTAAAACTGCTCAGTGCCTGGTAAGAGGAAGTAGTTTAGACTATATGTGAAAAGAGAATAATGGCTCCATCAGGTAGTCTGTCAGCTTGTGTAAATAGGACCAGGTTGGTGTGTAGGAAAGCAGGGTGAATGATCTACTCTCCCAGGAAAGGGCTTCAGTGAGGCATTTAATGAAACTAGAACAGACTTATTGTTCTGTGGGACTCGTACAGCAATTCCCCTGGGTCTCTTTGAAAATCACACTCTGAATAGACACAACAGGAAAAATAAAGACTGTATTTACAGGGGAAAAGTTGAGTTCCAAAGCATTTACAAGCTCAGTCTAAGGCCTTTGAGAGGTAAAAGATGAATCCGTGTTTCTTAAAACCTAGCACTTTATCTGAAGGAACATCTCCATGTTCACTTGAAGCAGCACAAAACGTACCATTTGGTGGTGATGCTGCACCCTGTGCAAAACCTTACTAAATTTATTTTTCAGGATGTCTCTTTCCTACTGTATTTCAGGCAAAACTCCACACTGCCAAAAGACTTCAATGCAGAACAAAGTTTTATGAACCTAAAGACCAAGGTCAATTAAAAATCAGGAATCATTCATGGAAAATTAGCAAATGTGACACACACAGAGTGAAATCTGCATTAAGAGTCATCTCCAACTGTCGAGGGCCAAACCTACGGGACAGCTTTATTGTGTCTCCCAGGATTACAGCATAATTTTCTCTGACAACTAGTTCATGATCCAAATTAAGCAGAAACCCTACTGCACCGGGATCTGTCAAAAATCTCAAGATAAAAACAAGCAGGACGTTGGTTTTGCTTTGTTCTGCAAGAGGAATAAATAGGACTTGAAGCAGCGAGAGCTTCCATGTGCCGAGGCATTTCAGACTCTCTAATTCTTCTGTCCAGTTGCACATGTGACTCCTGTTAAAGTCAGCTAGAGCTACATGTGCCACAGCAGAGGAGCAGACCCAGCAGCAGACGTTAACACATGACCAGGCACATGTGTTTCCAGACACCAGCATGCCTCAGGAACATTTGAAGCACCGTGTCAGGGCTGAGCTCTTCCCATGCCTCTGCCATATCTCCAGTGCTCCTCACTTACTTTGACTTTCTAACCAAAATCCTGGCCAAAATAGATCAGAGATTTTCTAGGGCCAGTGAAAAAGCCTGGGAGAGCCCATTCACACTATGGAAAAATTTTGGGGCTCCTGGGCATCACCTCAAGTCCTCTGTGATTCCCTTCCCACAAAGGGCAAACCCAGTTGCTGAGGGCATAGGAAGCTACTTATACAGACACCGGGTGATCAGGGAGGACCAGAAGAGGAATAGCTGAGGGAGAGGACCATCCCCACAGCTTAACAAAATCTCTGCTGCATTTAGCGGGATTTGGAGCCATCTCCAATTGCCTGAAGGTCCCCAGGGTGCACCATCCCTACTGCGAGTGCCAGTGGGGCCACACACATTCTGGGTTACTGGGCAGCGGGCAGTAGTGGTCACCGTGTAAAGAAGTATTCTTTGAAAGGAAAGCACAGAGAGGCTCACTGCAGAAGGAATGTTGAATGGAGGGTTTGGGGGCAGCTGCACAATGTGCAGGACAGAGCCTGGTCCAGGGCAGGGGAGGGGATGCTGTTGCTCATGCAACATGTGATGGTCACGGGATGTGACCTGGAAAATCAGCAGTGATGTGTGGAAGGTGTGGTATGGGAAGGTGCTGTAGTCTGCACACTCTGCTGAGATCAGCATATGGATTCAACATCAGTAGATGAAAGGCCACACGTCTGGGGAGGACCAATAAAAATGCAAAATATATTTTGGATGGAAATGTTCATGAGGAAACTAAAGAGGAAACAGACTTGCTGGCAACAGTAGCTGCAAAGCAGTCAAACAGAGCTGGAGAATATGAGTGGGGGAATGGGTTACAAAGCAAAGGAGATAACTGCTCCCTTCATCTGGCCACATCAGGAAATCTGTAATTGGTGTTACTAATTTCCTTTATAAATTAAACTGGAGAAGAGATTCAAAAGGGAAAAAAGGCCTTTTGACCGGAGAGGTGCTGCTTTTAGGGGGACCTACTCAGCCAATTGGTTTTGAGCAAGGTAAAAGACAATCTCCTGATACAGGGTAAATCCAGCTGAAGGGCTGTGTGGGGGAGAGGTGTTCTGTCTCTGGAATGGGTGCCACTGCTTCCCTCGGGCAGGGCTGCTGCTTTTGCCAAAGAAAATGGCGACAAAATATATTGCCAAAGTGTTGCAAACTTTCCCAGAATAAGAGATGTGGCTTCTCTGGAGCACACGTTACCAGAGGCACAGGGCTGGCTGTGTACACAGAGGTGTGCTGGCAGGGATGCCTGTACCTCTCCAGGCAGCAGCCATGTACTCAGGATGATGAAATTCATCAGTAAGCCACAGGGACTGCAGGAGGTGGCCCCTGGTCATGCTTCAAGGGTAAATGTTCTTGCAGGTGTCTTCAGACACAGAGAGGTCGTTGGGGTGAGGGCGGATTTAGACAGGCTAACAAGTTCCTGCTCTTTTCAGTGCTCACATCTGGTAATTGCAGGGGCTGAAGTCTCAGCAAGAACCATCTTCTGCCTTTATTTCCTCACATTAGCAGCAAATGGGGTCAGGGATGGGAAGTGCCAAAAGTAATCTTTCAATCTCTTGTTTTCTTAATATGAAAAATGTATTGCATTTTTCTAAAAGAGAAAAAAAAAGAGACAAAGAAAAATTACTTTGTCTGGAACCAAACATTAAAAACCCCAAAGCCTTCATTGTGAAGTGTGCTAGGAGTGACTTGGATAAACACCTCTATTGACTTTAAAATAGAATACTTTTCTTCAGAAGGCGCGAATGACAAAGGGTGTGTTTATCTCAGAAAGCTATTTACATTGCCTTAACCTGGATTCACCTTTTTCCTTTCTACACTCTTTATTTTCTTTGCATAGTGTTCTTCTTCCATTAGCCCCTCTGCCATAATTTCATAAAAGGATTTGCAAGAATGCAGGTTTTATTGTCTGCAGTTTTCCTTTAACCTTTATATGTTTTGTTTCCAACAAACTCCAACTTTCTGCATTCTTTCTTGTTCCTTCTCATTTCATTTTCTCTTCTTAATGGTTCCTCTCTCTTCTTGAATCTTTTTTCCTGTTAGTTTTCAACAGATAAAACCTTTAGGACCTCTCAGCAAATGAATGCTGGCTTTTCCTCAGTAGGAGCCAAAACTCTTACTCCAGAAAACTAAATTTGTGTCTTTTCTGTTTGTAAAACTTTTAAACCTTATTCAACAAAGATCCACTTTAAAGAACCACGTGGTGTCAATGTTCCTACATTTGATTTATTCATAAACCCACTGAAGTAGGCTTTGCTCTTATCAGGAGGCTGCCAATATGCAGTAATAACTGCAGGGCTGTTTCTCCCTCTTTAGCCTCCACATGTGGGGGATTATTACTCCTTTACAGTGTTTTACTTTACTTCCCTGGTGTCAGGAGATGTGTGGGATGTGGCAAATAACCTCATCACTCTGCAGAATAACTTGCTAAAATATATGATGGAGAGGAGCTTAAAGGTTATGGGTTTAGTTTGTAAACCCAACCATGGCTACAAAGAGACTTCAGCACAGCTCTGCAATAGGTGGGGGAAGACTTGGGGATGCTGCAAAAGTACTGTAATGACTGAGATAAAGGCAGGCTCAGAACCATCACTTTTAAGCTAACATGACTGACAGAGCTGAGGAGCTCTGTGCATGATGTTTCATACTAAGAAAACAAAGTCGTTGTGCATCCAGCCACAGTAAAAAGCAGTGTGGTCAAAGCTGATCCAAGGATGGTTTTTTCCATGTGAAGCTTGATTAAAAGTCAGAATTTAGTACTAGAGGAAGCCTTTGTGGTCAAGAAATAAGCTCATTCAGCAACCATATAGGATAATAAATTTGTCCAGAGCTATAATGGTTACTACTAAATCCTAGAAGTATTTTTAAACTTAATACTTCAGAGCTGAAACAAACCTTCACCCACCACAGATTAAAAAGTGTCCAGAGCAGGCAAACCTCCCACCAGCATCTTGGGCATTTCATACCAGCACAGGCTGGTGACTGCACAGGGACCAGGATAGGTTTTATCAGTAATGAGCATCTTGAAATGAAGATACCTTCACGAATGCTGAACTCCTTTAAAGAGTTTGGCCCAGACCAGAAAGAAAAAGAAAGGGTTCTCTAAGGTACGGTTATTTCTTCAGGCTGTATTGGGCAGCTGCCAACTTTATTCACAAAACTGCTGTTTTCCTCCTTCCATAATTGCAGTGGGCAGAAAGCCACCTCACAGAGAACTGGCACATCCCGGAGCTCTGTCCACCCGCCTCTGCAGAGTTCGTTAGGATGAGCTGTCTGGCAGGTGCAGCCACCGTCTTCCCACGAAAAACATGCCGCGTGACCTCTCTTTGCTCCTCCAAGCTCAGTGCCCACTCTCAGAGCTGAATTTTCCATTGCTGTGAATGTCAGCCTCTAGTTGTTCAGGTGCCTTTTCACATCAAAAGCTTGAAAGTTTGCTCCTCTAGCATGCTAAAATTGATTATTTATCCTTCCACTGCTAAGTCTGATCCTGCCTTATGTCATGAGCACCATCAAACCAGTGGCAGTTATAGTGAATTGGGGTTTTGTGTTGCTGGAAAATGGCAGTTAATTAGAACTGAAGCTTTCTGTGCAAATGTACTGGTTTTGCTAAATATAACTCAAGACAAGGTGTGAAGCTGCTGAGGAAGGAGGCAGAGCAGGAGTGTACCCCTTTCTGTCTCTCCTGCCATGATCATACTGGAGAGTATCTGGTGTCCAGGCCCCTCACCTGCACTATGGGATGTAATTTTCAAGTCCTTTTTTTGAAATGGTGCAAAATCTTTCACTTGGTACCCTAACCAGTGGATGAAAGAGCAAAGAAATCAGTGGTTTCTACCCCACAAGAGATGGATGATATAACCTGGTGCATCAGGCATTCATTCAGAATAAGAAAACAATTCCCTTATTTAAAAAAAAAAAACCCCAACCAACCAAAAACAAAACAAACCCCAACCCAAACGAACAGCAAACAAAAACAAAACAAAACAAAACAAAACAAAACAAAACCCAAAGTAAAACAAAAAAAACCCCAGAATATTTCAATTTTATTCCTCTGCAGAAAAAAGCAGATGTTGACACCTGCACATTTCACAACAGGTAACTGTTGGTGTCTCAGTTCTCCCTGGCATTTGAGTGGTGAGGTGAACCTTTGGTGACCCACATTCATACCCACCAGCTTCTCCAGCAACCTGGCATCAGCACTGCCTCTTCCATCAGTCCTGGCACATCTGAAACACCCAAGGTCATTTGCAAGGATAAGCCAAAAGTTTGCATTTAATAAACCATTCCTCATAGTTAATTAATATCAGTTCAGATAACTGGGAGACCTGAGCAAGGATTGAGGACCTGCCCTATCTGCGTTATCCTGACTTCTCTCATCTCTTACTCCTTCAAATCCAAGTGTACACCACGGGTAACTAGAGGGAACAGCAGAACAGCAAGTTGCAAAATCACATTCTTTCCCCTAAAACATGAAGGGACATGTTTGCTCCAGCACATTGGGTTTCACAGCAATGGAGTATAAGCAGGTGAAGGAAATAAGCCTGTCTGCCCGTGGTTATCAGCGTGTCTTCATCTCCATATTGCTGTAACTGGTAACAGCAGTGCAGAACCACGTCGCCAGAGAGCAACCTGCCTGAAAGCAGCCAGCAAAAAGCTCTCAAGAGACCAAAGTCTTTCCTCTCTTTGCCCAGGCAGCGTGGCTCGTTTGTACGTGTTGAAGAAAGTTTGACACCTTTTAGTTTCTTGAAGAGTGGATGTCGGAGCAATGGGAGAGGAAAGGTGAGGCAGGAAATCTGGCTCCCTTTAAAGGTGCTTTGATAATCTCCTGCATGAAAAGTGAAAGCCCTCAGGTTTCTCACATTGTAACATGGAGCATGCACTGCTTGAGACCTACATTTATAGCTCAGTTACTAGGAGTGAAATGCTTTACATGCCTCTTGGGACATGTGAAAGGAGAGCTGCCCCCAGTGTACTACAAGAAGCCATGCCAGCAGTTCAAATAATTTTTTTCCAACATTTTATGATCTGATGCTTGGATTACATTTGTTTAGCTGCAGAAGTGTGAGGTCTGAACAATTTGTCAAAGGAAAGAATAGCCCCAGCTCCAGACATGTGTGCACTTGGAGTCCAGCTTCAGCCATGACACTGTGGAAATCCTTGAGGAGGGATGAAGTCATAGGATGTCTTGCCCAAGACCTAGAGTGTAGGAGAGAAGAGGTTCACAAATGGTGGCAGAGTGTGGGGAGAAGTGCTGTGAGCCACCTTTCCCTCCTGCAGAACAGGCTGGGTGATGTGCTGGGAGATGGTGTCTGCATGGCCATGGGGAGAAAGCCCCAGGAGCCACTGCCTGGGGTTGGTGAGTGCTGTGCACCCACTCCTGGGCTGAATACAGCACCAGGATGAAGTCACCTAAAGCTCACGTGGACATCTCCCGGTGCACAGTGATCTGCAGTGGACATCTTGTACTCCAGTCAGACATCTTGAGGAGCAGAAAGGGCTGGGTATGAAACTGCTGTCTCAGTCACCTGCAGTGCCCTGACAGGAAAAACCTTCACCTCCAAATATAATGTTGTTGAACTATTTTCTTCTGACAGCTTTTCTTCAAATTTCAGGCTTCAGACCTTCTGTTTCTGTTTCCAAGGGGGCAGTTGTTCCAAGGGGGCAGTTTAATAACACAACACAGTTCTTTCCCTAAATCTTCACAGGCATGAACTGAACCTCACAGCTCCCCAGACAGGAAGGTGATTGTGGCACTCACCCTGCCGTGCAGGTGGGACACTGTAGCAGGGAAGTTGGTGACGTTTCCAAGGCCACAGGGCAGAGCCACCTTCTTCCCCAGCCCAGGCAGGCAGTGGCAGCAGACAGGGGCAGAGATGTGGAAGTGAGCAGCTGGGTGAGTCTGTAGGAATACCCTCTCAAAGCCCCAGTTAAGGATTAAATGCCAGGGCCCCTGACCCTCTATCCCTCTTTGTGTCCCAGTGACGGAGATTCCAGAGCAGTCTGCTTTTCTCACCCACCCCACCCCGAGTCTGTTTTTTTCCCCATTTCCTCATCCTGAAGTCCCCCTTCTTCCCCTTTATCAGCCTTCCCAGTACAGGTCCTTCTGCCAGCCCACAACACTTTTCATCCTGTCCTCACACTCCATCACTTCCCTGTGTCCATCAGCTGCTTGCATTCACTGACATCCTGCATCTGCCCACTGTGGCAAACCAAACCCACTGCTGCACACATGTATGTGCACTTCAGGGTTTGGGGAAACTTGGATGTGGGCTGCACCTATCAAAAATCCAGTGGAAAAGAACTTGGGGGCAGAAGAAGACAAAGGGAAAAAAAAAAAAAAAAAAAGATGGACATATGGGAGCCCTAATAAAGAGGGATAAAGTCCTCTGATGTTGCTGGAAAGACCCCCACTTAATAAATTGAGCTTTGGACCAGACTCCAAAGCAGTTCACTTTCCAAAGCTGAGATAAGTTCCTGGCTCCTATTTCCAACCCTTGTGCTCGACAAGGCCCATCCTCCTGCTTTTATTTATATTAGGGAGTCACTCATTCGTAATTCATCTGGGACTGAAGCTCACTTCCCGTGTCAGGATACAGATCATTTATAAGGCGATAAGGGACTATATTAACATTGTGACCCGGTGTTTGTAGATGCTCACATTCTCTCTCAAGATGTTTATCACCAATAAACACAGCAGAAAATCTGACTTCATTGACCTTGGCGTCACAGCTGATTCTCTTTCACATTGTACATAAAACCCAACATTAATTTAATGCAGTGCTGTGTTGGGTCCAGTCAAGTGCAGTACATACCACTGAAGACACCAGGAGCTGTAGGTTCTCAGTGCCTTTGAAAATACTGCTGGTATAAACCTGTTCAGGGTTCTTAATTGTCACATGTGCAAATAGCATATTTTTACTGGATCAACAGGAATTTCCCCTACACAATTTCCACCCCAAAACACAAATTAATTTATTTTCATTTGAAGAACAAAACATATAATTACCAGGCACTTGACAAGACTTCATGGTGGATTAACAGCATTTCACAGTTGAAAAGTAGGCCTGGAGATAAAAAGCAAATGTTAACAGAAATTCACTTAGTGAAATCAAAGTTTCCACCCCATTTCTAATTGCACCGTCATAGTTAGTGCATGCTGCATTGATTGAAAGGAGTAGCAAATGCTCCTCTTCTATCCTTGAAACGTATTTAAATGACTTGTCCTTTTCATGGCCTGTAAAAATAATTATGTATATATATAGTGGTCAGGTAAACAGCAAATCAACCTCACAGGTAAGAAGACAGCATTAATGAACTAACTGGTACAGGTACTATCAACAAAGACTGGACAGGGATGGTTCATACCACTGGGACTACTCTCTGGTTCATATTTTAGAAGTCTTTCATTTCCAGGTAGCAGGTTTGACTCTACCATGCTCTAAATTATGATCAGCTGACAGTGAAGGGTGGAGAGGAAATTCAAATTGCATCTCGTGCTCTTACAATGAAACAGCACTGGTGGGTCAGTGACTCAGTGGGTCAACCCTACATGCAGCAGCTCTGGGGAACTTCTCCTGAGCTAGAATAGCACAGCTTGGTGAAGGGTCAAGCCCCAGGGTGACATTCTCACCAGAGCCCTTCAGTGACCATTGCTCATGACCTATTACTTTGGAAATGACAGAGCAAGATATGGGGTGCCGAGCTCTGAAAACATGAAGGAATGTGAGTTCTAGTAACTGGTCATCATTCACCTCTAAAAATAAAGGCACTGGAAATCACTAGTGACTTTTGACAGTCTTGGCCCAAATCAACTATTTTTAGCCCATCTGTTCCCCCCGAGCTCAGTTCTCTCAGGAAGAATGTATATTTTGGGCGAAGGGGAGGAGGCAGAGGTTCTTGTCACAGAGTGAAAGTTGAAACACTTTCATATCAAGAGCACTAAAAAATGACAGAACCACTTAATTTCTTTAAATGGGTGTGAGAATGTTGCCAAGTTTTGTGAGCAATTAAATTTAATGCAGGATAAGATGGCAGGGATGAAGGATAATTATATGCTTTCAAAAGCTTGGTCTTTTTGTAAATGAAATGGCCTTAGGGAGTTTGCCAGAAAAGTTTGGGCTCAGCCTTTTTTCCAACAAAGCCAATCGCCAGTCGTGGCTCTGCACTGGGCATATGTGACAGGATTTTTAATGAATTCCCTGTCAGATTCCCATTCAGTTGCCCACCAAACCTGACAATAATTTGGTTTTAATTTTGCAGTTCCATGCAATCAACCCTTCCCTAACGTGCTAGCTTTCCCACGTACCTGCACACTTAGCAAGAGAAGAATTCTATATACTGGACACTGAGAAATTTATCTGACAAACACTAGAAGTCTTTGAGGTGATAGTGTAACAAATGCATCAAGAACAGCCGTGGGAGCACTAATTACAATTCTTGCTGATGAGCCCAGGCATCTGAGGTGTTTGATAGTTCATATGAGGTGCTCAGTGCCATCATTCGCTTTGTTGAAAGTCAAGAGAATTAATTCCTTCTTGCTGAAGGGAGGCACAGGTGCTGATTTGCCCTTACACAAGCTGTTGGGCACGTCAGTGAGGGTATGTCCAGACATCAACCTGCAACGGTCTGAGAAAGAAATCTTTAACTAGATTAGAGGCTAGTGGCAGAGGCTCTATCCTTTGGACTTTGAGCACATTACTGACTCATATTCTGCTGAAGTTCTTTGTGGGTGTTATATGAAATTACTCATTGATTGGTATTCAAACAATGTCAGATGATATATCCATGAAAACTTTTCCAGTTTTCAGAAATGTTGTAAACATATTGCTATTGATTCTCCAAGAAACCAGGGGGAGCTGATACAATATCCTTTGTGCCATGCTCATTGCTGTCCTGTTTGAAAAGTTTTTCTTGGGAAGACACATAACAGAAACAATCTAATACAACTTATACAGTATGTCCAAAATATCTAAGCGTCAATCAGAACAAGCTCATGAGTATCCCAGCAATGGAAATTTTAGGAGGGCATGGATTATGATAAAGGTCAACAATGATTAAAACATTATAAGAATGAAGGATTAACAAACTAAAAATGGGTAAATCCCTTGCATCACTCATCTGATGTTTGCTATCCACTCTTACAGGTCTCAGTCTGACAGGCTACAAAACACAGCCTTAGGCCAGACACCAACTAGTTGATTCTAACAGAAGGAAAGATTATTTATAAGCAACTTAGCTAACCATGTGAAAAGGTTATTTCCATTTTTTATTTAATAAATTTATTTTGTGTTATTTTGGCAACATTCTCTCCATGTAAAACATATTTTATTTGCAACTAACTACAAAAATATTTCCCAAGTACATTCCAACTAGCTGCAAGGATGATAATCTTACAGACATTTTTCTTTTTATGGTTTCATTATATTTATTTTTAGTTGAATTGCTGGGCTTATTCTTGGGAGCCTGTTGGATCCTGATGATGCTTGTATTTGCTGTTGGGAATATGGCACAAGCAGCAGCACCAAACTGGATAACATTTATAAAGGCTCTAATAGTTTCGCTGCTGGCAAAGAGCTGAGAATGTCACTTTCCCAACCCCACCTACAGATTTCAGGATCTAACAAGCTCTGGAACAAATGTTGCATTTCAGTTTTGTAAAAACGATTTTATCTATTGCTGGAAACTACTCCAGCATGTTAGGGAGGGAAAAAAATTTAAAAAGAAAAAAAAAAGAAAAAAGAAAAAGAAAGAGAAAGGAAAAAACCCAAAGAAAGAAGGAGAGAAATATAGATGTGTGTCCTTCCAAGCTGGGATGCTCCAGAGGCATGCTCTGATGGTTCAGTCCAGCCCAAATATCATTCTCTCCAAGGAAATGGGTCATGCAAATGGATCATGACCTGTTGCAACTGGAAGAGTTAACTGTGACCACTGTGCTGGATGGAACCTTTGTGACCAGGGCTAGTGCACTGCAATGTGTGTGACAAGCAAAACAGTTAATGGGGATCTCATCTTCTCATGATTAAAGACACCACCTTCTTTTCCATAGGAAACACTTAAGATTGTGGAACTACAATTTCCTATCTGTTTTTTGCTCTAGTTTTCCCTTTGGTCATTTCCTGTCCTTTCTTGAAGGAAGATGCTGAACATTGTTAAGCATCTTCTGTTTGAGATGTTTACGTTTCTGTAACTGAGATACCTGGTATAGAGTTTGCTAATGGATCATTCAGGAAGGAGTACAGTAAATGTGAGGTACACTGAGGCATATGTTAATAGTATGTGTTCACAGTTAACATTAGTTTGGTATTTAAGACTTTGATGAACAGTGCCATATTGGAGAAAATAAAAAATAAATAATATCTGAGTAAAGAATTCCCGAGTAAATACATTTCACAGGAGCTAAACCTGAAATCAGAGCTGTCTCCTAGGTCTGTGCTTAACCTGACCTTAGCACGTTGCACATTGGATGGCCTCTTTGCCCATTGTTTGTGATTATGGTTCTTTAAATACCTAATAACGGCAACAATTAATATGTCACAGGTCTCACATCCCTGAGACAACAATGCACCCAGTCTCTGTGGCTTGAAAGCTCCAGAGATAGACGTGGTTCTCATGTGTGTGCACCAGTGTGCAGCAAAGTCAGTGAATCAGAAGTCTTTCCATTAATTGCCTGGAGGGGTCCTGTGCGTTTATATTGGCATAACTCATGCCAGAATCCTGTTCCCTGAACCTTGAAAACAAATACTTTGGCTTTGGGAAAGAAAATGGATCCACAACAAATGGTGTAGCATTGCTTAATGGTTTCCTGACAAATCCCTGTCTCTGCTTTGGAGCTGTGAAAACAGACACAGAGACTGCTCTCATTTCAGTCTCGGGAGGAACCTGACAGGTGCAGCGAGCAAGCTGGTCAGGAGAATAAAATCCATAGGTTCGTTAGGCTGTTAGCAGAGGCATTACGCACAGCTTGGACGCTTTGCTCAGTTAAGGGCTGTCTGTAAAACAGCAGTAAGAGGAAAGGTCCTGTGCTGCTGATGTCTGCCGTGCTTGCATGTGCTCGACTCCCTTAATGCCAAGAACAAGGAAGGAAGGCAGGTTCTCTGCTACCTGGCACGAGGTGTGACTCCCTACGATCACAGCAACAAAGAATGGGGGCAAGTCAGATCAGAAGATGTGAAGAACTGTTCACATGTTTACCAGGGGTTTGGGTTTCCACACGTTGTCTTCTTTACAATGGTTTTATAGTTTACTAGGACTCTCACCACGAGTTCAGCCATCGGTCAGTCACAGCCCAAGGTTCCTTCTTTCTTAACATCACATTCCACAGTAATTTCTGCCCTTCATTCAGATTCTTTGATATTTGAAGGATGGCATTGGATAAAGTTTTCTTAGTTTGTTGAAAAGTCTTACAGAACTAAACAGACTCAATCCTACAACCTTGAAGACCTCCTCTTGCTCCAGCAGAGTGACAGAAATGGAAAGGAGTATTTGAAGTAAGAATACTTCTCTTCCTCTTCAACTTTCCAGCCTAGACAAGACCACCTAGGCCCCTCCTCAGCATTTATCTAGCCTGCTCCTAGAGACAGCAGCCTGCAGTCTGCAGCTGTGCTTCTCACCTCTCACCCCTGGGAAGCTTTTCCTGATGTTTTGCCTAAAACTCTCTAGCTTCAGTTTAAACCCACTGTTTTTACCCAATCCACTCAGGTGCAGAGGAAGGCTTTATTTCTAAAATACTTCATAAATCGATAGAAGGTAAGATGGAGCCTTTCTGTTTTCATTGTTACATATTTCTTCTTAACCAGAAATTTGGAGGATATATTAACTTGGAGCAGTTCTGATAAACCACACAGAAGAGCTATAGCTTTCTATGGAGTGTTTGAGAAAAGTAGTTTCATGTGCTAGCTAAACCTGGTGTACTGAAGTCATGGGAATTTTTGCCATGGAGTATAAAAGAGCCTGGATTTCAGTCAGTGACTGGCAGTTTTCATATTCATATATTTGCTAGGGTCTATTGGTCATCCATCCCGAGACCATCTCAGTGTCTTCCAGGTAAATGCACATAAAAACTATGAAGCCACTGATAGTTCTTGCTGGACTGTGGCTCCTTCACTTTCCTCCAGAGGAGAGACAAAAGATCCTCTTAAAGCAGGGTTACATGGGGCTTGACTGATTTGTCTGACACTTACTTTAAGTAGAGAAGAAAGAGCTGAGTGTAATTCTCTTGCAACGAGAACACAGGTTTGAAGGAAGAAAGGAAGGAATACCGATTCTGGAAGAGTTAGAGACTCACGTCAGAGCACTGACAGCCTCAGTCCCATCCATCACCCCGGGGGCAGACCAGAAGTCTATCAGTCACAACAGTTCATTCATGTCAAATGATTCCAGTTCCCAGCAGGAACGATGGGACCAGCACCAAGCAGAGGAGGTTTGAATCATCTGAGCTTATCACACAGAGGTTTCAGAAAGTTCACATTACAGAGCCCCAGTGCATTTTACAGCTTACTTGAAGGGAAAGGACTGAAACGTCCAATATATCTCCCATAGGCTGACAACCTAGTAAACACTCCAGCAGGATAACCGTGATTCTTAGAACAATGGAAACATTTTAGTTAGAAACTGTAGAAGTTGCAAGGCAAAGATTTATGTGCTGTGGGGTAAATAAATATTCAGTTCCCATTAATGTTAATGGGAGTTAAGTGGCTAATTCCCCACACATTATGCTGAAGATTTACTTCTCTGTGTTTTATAGAATAAATGAATTTATAGTCTTCCTGGAGGTTAGACCTGAGAAAAACAAAGAGCTCAGAGTTTACTCCATTTTTATGAGGTCATTTTTTTAAAGGAGGTTTATTCCCCGAACAGAAGGAAAGGTTAGAAGAGCACCAAGTTAAAGCAATCCCCTCCATGGGATGCCAGGGAGATTTGTGGCAGGCATTTAATCCAAACTCACAGACGGAGTGACACGCAAAGATACATATAAAATGTCTTAATAACAGAAGCCGGAAATTTGTAACAATAATAAAGGCTGACATTTATACAGAGCCTTTCATCCACACATCCACGAGCTGGATTTCACGTTCAGAGGCACTCACAAAATTCTCTTGCAAACCGCATGTGATTTCACACTAAGAGGGCAAAATGCACCAAGTAGGCTGACTTCAGCGTCACTGAAACTCGGCCAACATTGGGGCAGCCATTTAATGTCTCAGGAAGGTAGTTAAGCATGTTCCCATTTTGAAGCTCAGCGTGTTCTCATTAACTTCATTTGGTTTTTCATAGGGCAGAGTCAGAAACGAGCGTGTATACCTCGATGAACTAATACCTACACCAGCACTTAACAGTGCAAATAACCCCCGGAATCTGTTCTTTTTCTCTTATGCTCCAGTCTCCAAGATGACTCCGCAAATTTTCATTGATGGTTAAAAAACATTTCAAGTGAGTTTTATCAGCGAATTGATAAGTCACAAGAATCCTTTGCCCAAGATGTGAACTGTATGTCATAGTCCCTGTGTTCAAAGATGACCAAATATTCATTCCAAACAATCCCATTCTTCTCTTCCTCTGTTAAGGACTACTACGTATTTGTGCTGAAATTGAGATTAGAGATTATGTATGAGACAATTACACATTTGTTTCCCTTCCGCATGATCTGAAAAAGAACAGCTTTCGAAGCAGGGAGAGAAAAATTCATAAAGTGTTTTCAGTAGGGCACAGTGATTTGCTACAGATAAGCAGCAGTCTTTTCTTCTTATTCAAATGTTAAGCTTTCCCAGGCAAATAATATTTTCCCCTAGCTGGTTATTCACTCACCTATAACTCCATGCAAACAAATCCTTTTTATTAGCAGGGTCACTCTCACAGTTTCCTTTTAATCAGACATTGCTTTTGTATTGCATGTATCAGGTTTTTTTCTCCTTTTTGGTAGCAAAACAGCCTCTCAAGACCTTTGACAATAACTCCATGCCCTTGTCTTTCATTAGGACTAATCTCTTCAGAGCACTGTATTTATTAGTCAGCAGCTGAAGGGGTACTGCAGGATCAAGTGGGCTGGGCACCCACGCACTAGCTTCACCCAGCACCCTGGTGCCAACGTTGGGCCACAGCAATTTTCTGCATCCTTTCATTCCCCTGGCTTCTGTTAAATACTCTTGATGCAACTGGTTATCTCTGGGCTTAGCCAGAAATGGCAAAATGAGGTAGCACGCACAAATTAAGTTATACTTCAGGTGTATTATGCTTGGCCTGGTGCAAACACAGCACAAATCAGTCCCTGGAGAGCTTAGGGCTGGAATGCTGGGGAAGAGACAGCCTAAGGATGGAGAGATAGCTGATAGCTGGGGATGTGGATGGAAAGCCACAGCGCAGAACCAGCCAGTCACCAAACAAGGGCATGCCCTAGAAACGCTACCCTTTCATCCTCTCTCCTCTGATGATTTTCTAGGCTATAAGTGCACAGAGGAGTAGACCTCAGCATGACATAAGGGGTTGGATGGCTTCCACTTGTACTCAGGACAGGGTAGCTGCTGACCTTTTGGGGTTTTCCAGTGCTCAGTGAGAGCCTCCTGAAGAGGGTTATGGGTAATCTGAGTTAGGCTCCTGCTTTGTGTCAGGCTTTGGAGGGTCTGTCTCTTCCCATCGGCTGCAAAAGCCGCACAGGAAGACCAGCCAGCCAACAGAGACACCTAAATTATGTCTCATATGAAGTGGTACAAGTATTCCCCAAAGTTATGACTACTTAATTTTGCACTGGACTTCCCACAAGTAGAGCAGATCGTGGAGGGAAGGCAGCAGAGAGAAAGCAGGACTGGAATGTGATTCCCTTGCATATTTGAAAAGTTATTTACTATCTAGTAAAACCATTTTATAGCACCCTGCATTTTATTTTCAAACACTTCTATCGACACACACTGTATATCAGTCATTATCTGATTATGGAAGCTTTCACAATAATTTCCGGGCAGCTTTAAAAAGCTGCCAAAGAATTCAGTGTGGCAGAGGTTTGAACTTTATTGCTGCTTTTCACAAAAAGGCTGAAGAACAAATAACAGAGATGGAAAAAATGGATTTCGGTGACCTGTGTGTATGCAGTAGGCCCCAAACCATGAACTAAAAAATGATCTTTTGGTGGTTATACAGTTCAGATACCCTGTTCACAACTTTCTGCCAGTGGATCATGAGTTCCGTAGCCCCTCTGGCTTTTTTTATTAATTCTTGAAGAAGAGCAATAAATAAATGTTATGTTGTTACTGAAAAAGCACCTACGAGACACAGAACAAACATTAATTGTACCTAAAGTAGTCCAGTTAGATGGGTCATGCACATCCTAGAGAGATGATGGACAGGTAAAAAAAAGAAATCTCTCCATTCAAAAGAGATAGCTGACTCAACCGGTTTGTTTTTGCTGGCCACACATGAATAGGGTTGTGCCTGTACAGATTACTTTTACATTCTCTGCTTCTCCTCAGGGACAATACCTTGTCTTTTTAAGCTATTTAGTTGTGTTGATAATTTTTATTCTTTACACTAGGCTGTTAGCCAAGGCAAATGTTTGTGTTGTTTTAAAAACTTGAAGTGTATCACTGTGGGAAACTTAAAATATACAGATAACTTCAGAAAGCATTTTTGAAAAAAACTGTGATAATATCCCATGTTATTTCTCTTTCCTTCTATTAGTTTTACATTTAGCAGTGTTCAGTGCCTTCACTGGCTGTTTTTCTGTCCTTCTCCCTTCCCATTCCAAATATATGAAAATACCGATATGATGCTAATTGAACTGAACCATCAGCATCTCTGTAGCAACAAAAGTTACAGAAGAAAACAAGAAGCTAAAATCAAACATTATTTTTGTCTTTGAAAGAATGTGTGAAATATGTAGCTGAAATAAGAAAAACACTTTAAAGTGCATGTATATTAAATATTAGCACTAAAAAGGACTCCAAACAGTAATGGAATGACAGGCAAAGTTTAATTGAAAATGACAAAATTAAATAAGACACAGCCTCTGAGTTCACATAGAGAACATTTGTCTCAGTCAAATGCTACCAGTGCTGCATACCAACGATATGCTGTGTGCTGCTGAGCACGCAGGGACTCAAATCAAAAAGATTACAAGTTTGGCTTGTGAAGCCTGCCTCAGACTCTAAGTAAAATAAAGTTAAATGCTGAAAATATTCAAGGACTGCTAGGCACCAACTGAGAAAAATTTGGGGAAGGAGCATAAGCAAGGAGGAAGCTGCCCAGGCTCTCTGCTGCCTTGCAGAGCCACCCACCCTCCCAGCAGCTCTGCCATACCCCAGGGGCAAAAGCAGAGGAGGATCCACCATCGTGGGGTTAATCTCTGTTGCCCACTCTGTCCTCCAAGTGGGTCCTGGTGAGATCCACCAGCCAACAGGATACTGGTCACTGTAGAAGGAAATAGTAGTTAAGGGCGAACTTGATTTGCAGAACCCAGATTAACCCAGAATTCAAGCACATAGGTTTTGATACAGACTTAGCAAGTAACTCAATCAAGCACCCACTGTCAGCCCAGCCCAGCATCACATATTTTCTGCCTCATTTTTCACGGTGAGGGCATTGTTATGTGTTTAGACAAGCCAGAGGCTGTCCTGACTAGAGCCTGACATGTATGAATTATACTTGTGTTTATTAACTGGACAATGATCGAGCCCCCATGTGTCCTCAAGCCAGTAGTGGTCCTGGCATATTAGTGTGGACCCAAATCTATACACCAGCTTGTCCTCATGAGTCATCATAACCCCAGACCCACCTTCCTTTTCCAAGACACACAGAGAGGCACAAGTCCCCACAGGTTTGTTGTTTTAGGAGCAGATGACATTAAAGTGGTATAGAGTTGTGTAATGTAGCTTTAATAAGCATGTGCTTTCTATTTGTCACTGCTTAAACTGTACTTTTATGCACAGAGCCCAGGAGTCTTGCTGAAATCTGCAAAACATTAACGGCAGCAAAGATGAAGGGGTTTCAAACACTCCACAGGCCGGGGAGAGCGTCTGGCTGGGGAGGCTGGGTTGGGAAGAAGTCATTTTGACGGAATTAAAGGAAATAGTAATCAAGGTTGTAGTGAGAACTCTCTTCCTCCAGTTAATGTATTTTCTTAAACAAAGAACAGGAAGTTGTAACAGAAAGCTCCTCTGTGCTCCTTAGGCACACAGCAACCAGCATCCTTCGGCTTAGCACAGATCCCCTTTGACTGGGGGCGAATCAGCGGTCCTCCCCGTTAGCAGCACACAGTCCTGGGCATGCTCCATTCAATCTCTCCTTTTCCCGCTCCAGGGATGCTTTTCCTCTTCCGTGTGCCTCCTTAAATAGATGATCTGTTGGTGGGGAAAAAAAAAAGAAATGCCAGTTTTCCCTGCTTTTCACTGAACTCTGTTCCTCCAGCTCTCTTGCTGGCTGTAAGGTTCTTAGAGCGTCTGTTTTTCAGCAATAACCATTCCTTAACCAAGGTCACACATACTGTCTAGGTGCCAGCAACCAGAAACTTTAAATAAAGTGTTACTGAAGTAACTGTACAAATATCTTTTTTGCAATAATCTGCTCACTGTCTTTCATGTGTTCGCTAATGAGCTTTACCTCCTGTGGAAAGTCAATGGGCTCTAGCTGCAGAGTTTTCCAGCATTCAAAAAATATATCAGTTTTGCTGGAAAGGAGGCTGGTGTTTGTTTTTCTGTGGTAAATTTTGTTTTTATTGCTCTAACTGCAGCTTTAGAAAATGAAATGTCTGTCAAAACAAATCAGGAGTAGGAATGCTCAAAACTTACATTTTTGGCACCATGCTGCAACATCAAGTGTTCATTGTCTCAACTTCTTTAATGCTGAATATGGTTAAAATGAACCTCAAGATCAAAAATTAATAGATGTCCTATTAATTATGTTTCAATGTGTGGTAAACTTCCAAAGTGGAACTCGAGGCCATATGGAGTTTTTCTGATGCCAAAGCCTGAGGGCTTCCCCAGCTCTGCTATTGCTGCTTTAGTCACTTTCAGCACATTCCATCCCCACAACTCACTAACAGCAGAGGAGACTGGAGAAATCCCAGTTTTGCAAACATGTGCCACTGATCGTATTAATCATATTACTAGTGCAAATACTCATAACATTCACCACTGGGAAGGATAACACTGGTTGCCACAGGGTTACTTAGGCATATATTTTAAGCATGAGAAAAATTTCCAGGTCCAAATAAATGTTCTCAAAGCAATTCAGTGCAGTGAAGTCAAGTATCATGGATTATGAACTGGTAATAAAAGCAAGGATGATAAAACACAATGCAGTTTGTCTTTGCAAATGAACCTACACCAACATCTGATTAATCACAAGCAAGTCAGTGTGCATGATTAATTGGGCTGGTACCTGCGTCCTAGAACACAGCCTCTTGAGCATAGCCTTATGATCTGGGTGGAGGACAGCAGGTATGAAGGCTGGAGCCCGCATCAGACGCGCTGTCTGTGGGAATGCCAAGTACTCTCAGTGTAGTAAGACTTCAGCTAATTAGTTGAGAAAGGCTCAAGAAAGAAATCTGTAAGCTGAATATCATTATCACGATATTAGGGTTCAGGTGCTGATAATGCTGGAAGTTGGTCATGTCCATGATATTGCTTATTAATAATAAAAGTAAATTCCCAGTGGGTCTGCTAACAATAACAGCAATCAAATAACAACAGTGAGCTAATAGTTGTGCAAAGAGACATGTGCTTAGGCTTGTGTGCTACCGGACAGCACATACAAATCTTAAAGCGCAAGTTCCAAGTCCATGACTGAACAGGTGGCTTCTTCTCTAAACAGAAAATAAATAATAGAAAGCATAGGCAGGCTACCATGTTTAATATTTTCCATATGCAACTGCAGAATCACAAAGTCCAGAGATGAGTAAAGGGGAAATTATTCTATGTCAACACTAAGGAAAGTTTTAGAGGCCAAAATACTCTTGAGTCTGAACTCAGCCATGAGAATATTCCCTCAGTGAAGAACCATGATTCTCTGGTAATAAAATAATGGAAAGAATAATGCATTGCATTTGCACAGTACTGCAGGGGAAGTAGCAAATAAGGACAGTGGTTGCATCTATGTAAAAATAAACCTTAGGCTGGGCTCAAAGCCAGCTCTGCTGTTCACCTACACTTCTTTGCTGCTGTAGCAACCTGAGTCCACTCTGGGATGAGCCATCTGGCAGTTCAAGGGGAGACTTGGATGTGCTTGCCACACTTCACAGCACACCCACAGCATACATGGGACCCAGAGCTCCATGCATAGCTCCACATCTTCCCTCTGCCCTATCTGCCTGTGTGCTGATGCCATGTCATCAACGCCAGCCAGAAAAGACCACTTGAAGTCTTTCCTAGGGGGTCACCACATTAACTGCCTACCCTGGCAGAAGGTATTTCTAAGCATTCCAGGCTGAATTCAACCCACCCACAAGGACAATAACAAATGCAGTGTTCCAGGGCTTAAGATATATCCAAGACTTGAGGTCAGCCCCAGATTAGCCAGTTATGTTTTGAGGTAGCTGGAGACACCACCTCTCTCTAGATCTATAGCATAGATCATGGTGTCCACTCTGGCCAGACGCCGTCCTTCAGCAGCACAAAGGAAGTTGACATAAGGGGTTGCACATCACCATACCCAAACACCATGCAGATAGAAAGCTTGGCTGGGGCATGCTGAAGGAGAACAGGTATCTAAGAGAGGATCTGCTGGCTGTGCCACTCCTCTGGGTAAGTGGCTACCACCCCTGAGGTTGCTCAGTCACACTGTAGATTCAATAGCTATCTTGAAAAGTCAAGAGTAGCTATTTACAGCTCCCCCTCTCCTCTGCAGTGTGCCGAGTGAACATTTGGACTGACGGAACATGTTTAATCTAAGGAGAAGTATCTTTATTAGTTTGTGGTGTCATTTTTCTTTCAAGTTCCATTAATAAGGGTTTTTTTAGGTGGTGTTTTATTATGACTCCTAAATGCTAACGTAAATCCTGTTGTTCAACAGTATATCTGCACTGATCTTCTTTCATTAATTCCTATTTTTGCTCCTGCAAATTTTATTAATTTTAGTCAGTCTATAATTAGGTTTTTAAGAGCCATCATTAAACTTCTAGCATTTGAAACAGTCCTTAGACAGTCACCCTGTAAATGTGACCAGCTTCAAGCCTTTTTTCCCCTTTATAAGGAGTGCTGTAAGATCTTTTGTTTTATTCATGAAATGTCACGTTGTGTAATATCACAGCACTACATCACCTAACACATCCAGTTCTGTAGTAGTAAATCCTTTTATGTTTCTACTTTGTATTCCGATTTGCAACATTAATGCTTCAAGTAACATACAGTGACAAATGAAACTTTCAAAAGAACATACAATTTCCATTCCAGACACCCACTATCATTTCCAGTAATGGGTATCCAGTCTGGATGTATGTTTCTAGCAGACTGTAACTGTATGACTGTTAAAGTACCAGTGATTCTTGTGAAACCACAAACACGCAGGTAATCTGTGAATAATAAAAGATTTCCAAGAACTTTGACTTTTCCTTTTCAAAGCTTGTTATTCCCCCCAAATACATAACAATAAAAACAACAATAATTACAATGTTAATAATAGTAACAGTCAGTGGCAGAGTAACTGTGAAGTGTCTTCCAGTAATACATCAGTGCACAACTAAATCTCTGTATGTGGCACAGCAATTCATCCCGCTAAACCTGTCTAGAAAGACCCAAGATTTGATGAGCAAGCCATGGATGTCATCAAGAGGCAATTTTCATTTTAGCTTTTGAAGATCTTAAAGGGTTTCCTACTTCTTTTTGTGCCACCTGGTTTACACAAACGCTGCTACCTTCCCACCAAGTGGCCCTTCCACCATACCCCTGGTGGAAGTCCAATTCTTCAGGGTTTCAAATCAGCCTTATCAAAGTTTCCTTTTCACCTCACCAGAAATAGCTCAGGCATCTGCATATATGATATTCCTGCTCTGCCTGCAGCTGTACTAATCTCTGAAAATGTAATAAAAGAAAAATGAGGGGTAGCTTTTGAAAATGTGATCTTTGAAATGTAGAAAAAAAAGTTCAAATGAAAATAGCCCCATCCCCTCCTCCTTGCACACCTTAACCACAAGTTTAGGTTTGTTCAAGTTCTGGCTTTTCCTGAGGCCTCATTCTCCATTAGGAAGTTTTATCCTTTCTTTACTAACTGTTTATACCAGAGGTAAATCTTCCCAGCTGCCCATGAGGAGTGCAGAGGTTCCCACAGCACTGCTATCTCAGGGAGCACTACAAGCCTCAGGGGAACATTTAAGAGGAACGTACACACTGCATGTCGGGACCACATTTTTTTTCAGGCACCAGTGATTTGAGCTTTTAAGTATCTTCTTAGATATGTCAGGACAAGTGACAACACCACAGGCAAGGTTCCCAATTCTGTGCTGGCACTGCATCAGTGGTAAAGCCTGGCTGTGAGGCTGCAAGGGTGCCTGAAGATAAATGAGCCCTTGCCAAGCCTCTCCAAGCCTAGCTGCTTTCACCCCCAGGATTTCACAGGTCACAATGGGCCCAGCGGGTCAGTAATTCTCCCCTGGAGATCCGTATTTACCCATTTCTTTTGCATCAAAAGGATGTTCCTAGTGGATTAAATGCTCCCTGCCCTGCTGCAGGGAGGCAGATTCAAAACTCACAGGTGAAGAACAGCTCTAAGCTGCACCAGGTTCATGCTGTAAACTCTGCTTCTGTTTCCCTAAAGATGAGTAAAAGTTGTGCTGAGAGGCTTTCCACATACCTTAGGATGGCCTTGGGGCTGCTTCAGCCCAGCCCAGCTGCAGCCAGCTGCTGGCCCTGGCTAAACACTACCATGCTGTCACCCATGTGTGAAGGCAGGGACAGGGGACAGGCAGCAGTGAGCCAGCCGTGGCAGCTCTGCTCTGCCCAGGGCTCTTGTGACAGGGAATCCTCCACTACTCCACAGGGGCAGCACCTTGGCTGCTTTCTGCTGCCTCAGCAGAGAAACAAACCTTCTACCTGGACCAAAGTCCAAGGATTTAGCCCATAAATCTCAAGGCTTTGATTAATACCTTTCCTTTTACTTTTTTTTTCCTTCACAGGTGTTAACATTTTCCAAGCAGTTATATGCTACCTTGTGAAGTGCGAAGAAAATAGAAGCCATGTCTGAAATTATGCAAAGGATAAGGTAGAATAGCATGCATTGGTTTAATGCAGCAATCAAGATTAGATAAGGAGCACATGCCCAGTGCTGGATCTGAGAAATTAGCAGAACACAAAAGACACTGTTAGCACGTGTTTCTGATATAAAGTCACTTTCACTCAGAGGGGAAATACATTGTGCACTAAAACTGATCCATCAGGTGAAAACATATTGGAAGAGATGGGATAATACTATTTCACTGACTGGACAATTTTCTTCTTGATAGAAATAGATGTATTTTATGCCTTCTCAGTCAAAGCTGATAGCATTCAGCATACTCCCATTTACTGCTCGCTGCTTCTGTCATCTGACATTTTCCTATAAACAGACAATGATTTAAGATTTCGGCAGAAATGAAATCATTTTGCCTGGTAGAGGATGGTAAGCTTTGAGGATGTGCAATCTTGATTATACAGATTTAACATGAAAATACACCATACATCTAAAACTTGCTTTCCTTTTTATCCCAAACTTTAAATTTCAGGAACAGAGATGCTTTCATCATCCATCTTCTAGATAATGGTGATGAAAAAAAGATGGATTAACCATGCTTAAGATATTTACTCGGAAAAGTAAATTTTAATATGGAAGTACTCTAATAAAATCTGGGCCCTCAAAAATAAAGGTTTTCATCTTCCAGTCTGTTAGTTGAAATGTGGCAGTAGAGATGTACCTCATAGTCCAGCGAAATCTGGAGTGCTTATTTAGAGCTAGGAATCCCAGTTTCGATTGCATTCAAATAAGCAGTTTTCACTGGGGATGTTACAAGTTTGCCAGTCAAACTGACATGAGAAAAGGCTCATTTCCACTCTTGAGGGTCCATACAGAATTGATGGAGATTTTTCATAATGTGATGTAGGAGCCTCACGTTGGTGCTGTGGATCCAACAGCCAGGACTGACTGCTCTGTCCTGACTCACCCTCCGGAGGAGCCCCCATCTCTCTCTCTGGGAGTCTGGCAAGATAAGCATCCTATTTTAGGGACTCAAGTTAAAGCTAAACAAGAGAGATTTCTCCTACAGATAGAGCAATTTCATTTGCAAAAAAAAAAAAAGGCTGAACAACTAGACCATTTCTGCAATTATTTCTGCATTTTTCTACTTCCATCCTATATAGCCTCAGCCATTTTGCAAACTCAGGTGAGATGTGCAGTTAAACACAGTGAACTGCTACTCAGTCATCCCCATCACTCCCATAGCACACAGGCTTCCGCAAGCCAGTCATTAACCTCATATGTGTGATGCTTGCCTGATGCTGTTTCCAACATATCAAAATCCCTGGACTGGAATACATGATCTCTTCGTTCTCCCCTCCCGTTAAGAGGAATCACAATACATTTTTTAGAAGGCTGTATACTCCCACATAGTGAGGGGAAACATGGTGCTGCTCCTGTCTGTGGGTATCTTAACAAAGGAATTCTTTTGTCAAAGAAGCCCCACAAATTATAGCCTAAGGCATAAAAACGAGATCTAGATCCCAATTCAGATTTAGATGTGAACACACTGTGATCAAATATCTTGGAACTAAAGATAATTACACCCTCCTGCAATGATCATTGCTGCTTTAAAAATAAATCAGGCTGGTTAGAATCTTTTCACTGAAAGCCTTTCCAAAGCAAAAATGGGAGTTGGATCAAATACAATTTTAGGAAAATGTTATTTTTTAACTAGTAAAGAAAGATAATACAGATTTCTAGGCACAATTGGGATTTTTATATTAATTATACTTTCACTTGAAACAGAGGTCACATTCACATTTGGTTACCTTTCAAAATCTCCCACCAAACATTTCAACTGAAAAAAAAGGTAAACAGAAAGAATTCAGTTCAAAATTTTACAAGGAAAAAAAACCCACAGCCTCAAAAAGAAAAAAAATAATAATTTAAAAAAAAAAAAAAAAAAAAAAAAAGAGATTTAACCAGAGCAAACTAAGCTTCTAAATTCATAAAAATAGGATTAGCTTTTTTTATATAAAAGCATATTTTTTAAACAGATATCAACCTGGCCTTTAAATGTGTGAGCCCAACGTATTGTCACCAGTATGACCATAACTACAGTCATTGCTGAAACTGACTGGTGGCACACTGGTGTGCTGAAGTGTTAATGTCTCAACACATTAATTAAGGAATCGATTGCTATTGGGCACAATGTATGCTTCTTATAAATTAGATGGATGAAAATCAAAATCCATTATTACTTTAAGCACAAAATTACGTGGGTAAATGTAGGAACTATTTTCGGATTTTCAGCATTCCTATGCCATTAATCCTTCCCTCTGCTTCTCCCATTATTACCATATTAAGTTAATAAGCCTATAGCCAGAAAAGCCATCACAGAGTCCACTGGTATCTAATATAAATAATTTATTTCAATTCTGAGATTAATCAATATGTGGCCTAATTTTTCTATCTATATTTTCTTCTATGTGTAGAAAATGCATAGAATTTCAATAGCCATTTCAGAATCCTTTTTAAAAATTGAACACTACAGATCATATTTTCCAAACCTGCCCAGCCTGTCTCTTCTAATTAATGATGTGGAGCACTAAAATAGATTGCTGTGTATTTTGTAAAGTGTTGCTTGAAGTTTGACTTGTATGACTGCCATTGGCTTTCACAGCTGTTGCCATGAAAACTCCAAATCATTATAAAAATAATAGATGTCAGCACAGCAGAATAAAGGCAGCATTTGCAAATAACATGCAGAGAAACGAATATGCCCTAGCGTGCCATCACTACTCTATACCAACGATTGCTCCTCCAAACTGAGCGCCAGCCAAGAAGAGAGATGGCTGTGACGAGTTCTTGTGCCTTGAGCTCAGCAGCAGAATTAGCACCAGCACCTTTCAAATCTGTTTAGCTCAACTAAAAGCAATGAGTCATTTCACAGGAGAAGTCAAAAAATGATCAGCTGAGAACAGCTTTTGATCATGATCCTTTCTGTGGCCCTTCCCTGGCCATGGGCCACCAGCTCTCCTCAGTCTCCCCTGTGAGGTGGCCAGTGGCCCACAGAAGCTGGCAGCTTCCACGAGAGCAACTTGCAACTGCAGATTCTTTTGCTGGTGGATCTATTCATAAATGAGTTCAGTTTAAAACCATCCAGCTGCAGAAACTTGGCAAGGGGAAAGCTCCACAACACAAGCACTAACTCAGTTGTCACTCTGGATACAGGGCTTTTACACAACGTGACATTTGCACTGATGAATGATGTACCCAAACATGGTGTCTATGTAATAAATGCATATGAGTGAGTAAGCACATTTCATTCCCAAACAAAAATCATGCCTAGGAGAACAAGAAATCAACAAACACATTAGGGAAGTGAAAGGTCATGGGTGGGAGCTTTTCTTATTAACCCTTTAACTACTGAGAAGCTGGAAAGAGTAGTCACTTAGTCAATGCAGGGAGAGCTGAAGGTCTCCATTGCTTTCTTCCTTCCCATCCATACCAGCATCTAACAACAGAGTACACAGGGATTTCTGATACTGCAAAACATTTTATGTCTTGGTGTAGGCAAGAATCACTGAGATCTCTACCCACAGTGGTCAAGATCTGAAATAGTCTGGCCTGTTGGTTGTAACTTTAGCTTCTGCCACTGAGCCGTGGTACCCAGCAGAGGTGGAACAGCAACACACCTCTATTAGTATGCAGGATTTCATTCAGCTGGTGTCTTATGTAAATGACCCACAAAGGATGAGCATATGCTCTGCTGGGTGAAACCTTGCCCACTGCATGCGCTACATGATCAGCAGCCCTGGCCTGACCACTGAGTTCTCCAGATCCCTCAGGGTTTGTTCCACCAGCAGAGCATATCTGCCTGTGTGCAATCTGCAAAACCACTGTTTGGACACTATTTCTTGGGAATCCTGATGTCCTTTTTGGCTTGAGTTACAAGGTAGAGCTTCACGCATCCAACACCTCTCTCTTTTCAGAGCCAAGTGCCCTCAGGGCGTCAGTATGGTGAGTTATCTCTGTTTCTGAAACAATCTGCCATTTTTACTTCATCACTGCATATCTTTCTGATAATTTTTCTTCCTGCAGATCATGAAGAGAAGTCTGAATTTCCACAGCTCTCCTAAATTCCCTGACACTGCAGGTCAGATATCCTTTTCTTCCCCTATTTAATGGGTGTCATTTCAGTGACATCTTAGGGAGGGGCAAATTCTCTTCCTTCTCTCCATCTGCAAACAGTCTTCCTCTTCCTCATACTGCTAGCCAAGGCAGGAAGGGATCAAGGGACCAACAGCAAAGTGATCATAGAGCTACTTGTGGCAGAGGAACAGCCCTTTCTGCAGTGTGCTACCCCCTAGAAAGTACTCTCCAGCCATCGGGTGGTCCAGGATCCATTAATTTGAGAAACACTGACAGGGAGGAACAGGCTTTCTCTGTTCTAGTCCAACACCATTTGGTATTTTCTCTTACAGGCTGTTCTCTCCACCTCACTGCACAGAGAAAACACCCCAGAGTATCCTGTTCAGAGCCACTTCCTTACCCTACATCCCAGTGGATGCAGCTTCTGAAAGGAAGCAAGGATGGAGTGCTTTTGGGAATCATTCCCAGCATATGGAGACTGCATTCTGCAGCAAGCGAGGGCAGTTCCCTCAGCAAGTGGAAAATGGGCTTCACCTCCCTGTGGTCTCACTGTGGTTTGCTTCCCTTGCGATATTATTTTTGAACAGCAGGCAGGAGCTCTGTGTTTCTTGTTCTGTTTAGTAAATCCAATAACCAAACCTGGCCCACTTCTGGGTGGTCCTTGCAAAATAGCACAAAACCATGCCAAGGCCATGTGATATAATAATCATAAGAAGTACAGGGATTGCTTTGACAGATACCTCAAAATCCATTTTTCAAGCAATGGGATGTTTCAACCAATGTGTCCATTCCATTTGTGGGTTTTTTTCCCTTATTTCTTTTACTTATTCAGTGCCTTTGTTCTTCATTCTGGTAAGCCAGAATTACCAGCCTGGAAAATGAAGATCACTGATGCATGATGCTTGACTTGGTCTTAGGCTGGGAGATATTACAGGACACAAAACGCCTTCCAGGTTAAAGAATTTGGATCTGAATTGCTAGGCAGACTGACTGCTTTCATGACCAAGAATAAGAAAGAGAGATGCAAAAAGCCAGCCATTAAAGCCCAAACGTAAGCATGGTTTCTTTTTATTTTCCTGAATACTTTGTGGGTAAAGTTAGTGCTCAAGGCCTAATCTCAGTGCTCAGGGCCAGCACGAGCCTTGCCAGGCGGCCTGTCTGCCCACATACCCGCAGCTCTGCCAGCGGCCTTCACTCGCAGCCGCAGCCGCCGCCGTCCCACCACGGGGCCCCTGCACTCACCGTTTACCAACGCGCTTTGGCCATGACTTCCAGCGCCTGCGGTCCAGCTCTGGCCCTCCTGGCTCACATCCACCCCAGCTCCACGAGCATCCCTGCCCTCCTGCCTCTAGAATTGCTCTTGGAACATATCAGCCCCCGGGACAGAGACAGGCGCTGTGAGATGGGCTGAAGGAAAGGAAATAATCTGAGTCCCTTCTGACTTGAGCAGATGTGGAACCGGGAACAGAGGCTGCTCACAAACTTACTCTGCCATCTGGTCCCTTGCAGAAGCTGGGGCACAGCAAATCATCAGCCAGTTCATCTCCCTGAGCATGCTTAGCTCAGAGGGAAAATAAACTCCTTCCCAGCTACCAACTGTTAATGATGTTAACTAACATTTTTTCATTCAGTTTTTTACAACTGCATTGTATATATGCACAGTCATTTCTGGAGAGGATAGGAGCCCAAGTCTCTTCAGATTGAGAAGAGAGGCTGGCCAGAGACACTGTAGTCAATTCCTGTTCTGATCAAATTAACAATTATTTGGAGCAGAAAGACTCTTCCTTCTTAAGAGCCTGATCCAAATCACATTACGTCAGATTAACTTTTTTCTTTTCTTCAGTTGCCTGTGCAGCAGCGCCTAATTGGGCATCTATGCTCTTATTTGTCACTGCCCTGATTTAATTAATTGCCATAGGATTAAAAATACTGTTTTAATTCATGCTATCATTAATATTAATGATTCTTGTTTCTTTTCATAAACACAGGCCCTAATTCAAGCATCATAATTTTACATAGCAAACAGCCAAAAATGTGATAAATGAGAATTTCACGATCAGAGGTTGGCTGATACAGAAACACAGCACAGCAACATGACCAAAGCACAACAGTGAGATTGATTTTTCTCTTTACTCCCAGCTGCTGCAATTTGCACAAAATCTGTCTCGAGACAATGGGATCCCATGAAGAGAGCAATCAGCGCTGGCAGTCAGCTTGAAGGGGGATACACATCCTCCCTCTCCTCCTGGCATGGATATACATCTGGATAGACAGTCATTGCACTACTGGGTGCCCTGTCATTTCCTCGCAATCTGGGAACCCAGCTGCTAAGCTGCAGTTACAGAGATGCTCAGGGTTCAACAGGCACACCTCGACCCTCCTAAAACCTTCATCCCACTGGCACCTGGCACTGCACAATCCCGCTTGCTTTCCTTTGCCATGGTACTTTCTCACAGAGCTGCTTCTACTCTCCCAGCATGTAAATAATGTAAAAAACACCATTCTCTTTGTATTCAATTAGTGAGGGAAAATGGTTTTGTGGTTAATGGACCAGGTGGGGACTCGGGAGATGTGACTTCAGTTCCCAGAACTGCCACATGCTTCTTGCGCGTCCTTAGCTTCCCACGCAGCCTTGTCACATTCATCCAAGCTGAAAGGAGAGTAACAGAGCAAGTGTGATTTCAAACAGCAAGCCCAGGGTGCCAAACCCACCCAGTCCTCAAAAGACCTGGCACCAGTGACACCAATATGCTGCCGCCCGCACACGGCTTTGTGCAACTGGGGTCACCGTCTGAGCAGAGCGCAGTGCGGCGCCGTCCCTCCTTCTCCTCAGCAGGAAAACTCCACCGCAGTATTTCTGAGTACAGTGATTTAGTGTCTATTCCCTTGCACTGCATCGGACCGAGCCAGCTGGGGCGCGGGAAAGCCGAGGACAAGCTGCGATGAAGGGGGCATCACCACTAAGACAGAGAAAGGTTTGTATAACTGCCCAGGCAAAAGGTCAAATCCTTTATTAAAAAAATCTGTAAACAATTAAAGTAGACACGAATATGGGAGGTATGAGTGCAGCCATTAATATTTAGGGGAGTGGAGGAAGGAAGACAGAGAGATGAAAGCTGAACACCTTTTTGAACCTCAGCCAAAGCTTTATCAACCATATAACTAAGAGAACATATCCTGCTCAGCGAGACACGTATTCACCCTGTTTCATTACATTCTGTTCTGTCCTCAGTCATGATGGATCCTGCTGAGACTCGTGTTTAACAGCTCCTTCCTGGAGTGGCTCGAGCAACAACAAGAAAAAAAATATTGTGAAAGTCACACCCCATTGAAATTGCATCCTAAAGGGACCTGGCGAGTGCAGTAATTACCAGAATGACTATGAACACCAGGGCCACAGTTGGCTCAGAGACTGCTGTACATGTTAAAATTAAAAAGGACTTTAAGCAGATGCAAGAAAAGTGGAAATTAGGGACCAAAGCGTAGGCACAAGAGTGATTCATCATTCCTGATAAGGAGCCATTAGGCTGGATTTTGATGGGAGCAGAACCCGGGGAAGCCGGCCTTTCTAAGCTTACAAATGCAGTGTAATCCCCAACTGTTTTCAGATAATGGAAAACTGCATTAACCTTGTAATGCTTCCCTGGTGACTCTGTCACATTCACCCTCTTAGAAGCCTCTCTGCTACTTTTTTTGCACCCTCTGATTTCTCCAGATTCTGATTTCCATCCTCTGGGGCCAATACAAAATGCCTTGGTACACGAGATCAGAATCCAGCCCCTTGTTATTTCTGCCAGAACAAGATTTCTGGCTTGTTTTAGCCATCAGGACAGCCTTGACATGCTTTGACTTGCCTGCACCAAAAATGTAAACAGCAGCGCTAAGTACAACAATTAACATTGTGTCTCTGCAGATGTTTGTTTCCCTTGATGGAGCTCGGAATCTGAGTGGGGAAAAGCAGGGTAGGCAGCAAACAGAGGCTAATGCAGTCTGGGGCAAACTTCCCAACTGCAGTTTTATAAACAGCTCAAGCTGTTCTCCCTTCTATCAATGATGTCACCCCCAGTCGTGTAGCGGGCTGCAGCATTACTATCCATCATCTGCCAGCTGCGAGTCCTTCCCCACCGTACAGCAGGAGACACATAGAAGGCGGCTGGAGTCTTGAAGCATTTCAGCTTCACGTGACTGGAAGCCAATAATCTTCAGATTCCCTGGATTTTTCAGAGAAATTATCTCACCCAAGTCTGCAGATAACGCCGTCTAACAGTTGTAGCTTATAATTTCCAAACAGCGAGATAACCTTCATCATCGAGCAAAGGCAAAAATGCCATTAGCAGATAGAGAGGTGATTTAACTCAACCTAGCCATTTGCTCACAAGTCTGAATTTATGTCATCAGCTGTGATGAAATGAGTGTTTTCTTAGATAGATATGGACGACTAACACAGCACAGAACTCAGCAATCTTCAAAGGACTCTGAGTTCTAAATTCTCTGGCTAAAGTCAAACATTTGTCTTTCTTATCACTTTCACTCAAAGGATGTGTTTTTGCAACATTATATCAGGTTCATTTGCCAACAGAAGAGGCCAAAAGGTGACGTCCAAGAGATGAACACTGCCTTCACTTACATGACAGTAACCCATCAGCTGCACTGGGATTACTTGGTGTTTCCAGTGAAGGACTTGACAGCAGGACCGTAACAGCCTGCTAGAACATTTCTTATATCACTATCGCAAGAGCTCTGTAAATCCAGCACTTTCCAGCTGAGACATTTCAGATGAGACCTCAAAGTTGAGATGATCAAACTAGCAAAGAGGTGACTGAACAGTGAGTAACAGTAGGACGCTCGCTGCCTTCCCCTGTCCAAAAAATGTGTTAAGTTAGAGTAACATTAACTGCAGAGTTGTTCTGTGTCTAAACCTATTTTGTCTGCAATTATAGCACATCGCAGCATGAGAGCTGGAGGCTTTGGGAACAGGACATGGTCTTTAACAGGGTCACCTGCATGTTCTCATTCTCCTCTCAAATGACAGCACCTTGTATCCTCCTTTGAACTGTTTCTGAGCCAATCCTGTATGATTCCTTGCGGTGCTGTTCTCATCCCTCAACAGGCCATGAAAATCAAAGCAAATTTCATTTGCTTTGGAAGCAGATTCTTTGTGAAAAAAAGCCTCTGTTTAGCAGCATGGTGGATTCATTCCTCCTGCAGTCACAAGATTTTAAGTTTAGTGAGGTCACACAGTCACAAATTGGCCAACTGAATACTCACCAAAGAACCTGTGCCTAAGTCTCATGTGATTCTACCCTCAGGTAGAATATTAGGGCATCTCTCGTTATTCAAATAATGAAGTGGTTTAACTTCAGTATATTTTATTATTATATACAGCAAATGTTGCTACAACAGTTTTACTTTCCTGCAGCCTCCCATGGGCTCTCAGCAAAAGCAAATTAAGTGAGTGAAGAACAATCATGGGCACCAGACTCCTTCAGGCATAGGAAAGGCTGAAGGTGACTGACTGTTTTATGCAATACATGACTTCAAAACCTGAGCTGGTCGCTTGCCACTTTTCTACCAAGATAAACAAAACATGCCCCTACTCTGTGCATGCAATTTTCCACAATGCCACAAACTCTGCAGGTGACAGCCTGGACAAGGCAACAGAGCCAGCTCTCTGCACACACGCTGATTGGATTTCAATACACAATTGTGACAGATGTAGATATTTTTCAAAGCTTTCTGTGTAATGGAGCATTTGAAATGTTTCTTACCTGAGGCTACCTGCCAACAACTACTACTATTCTTTGCAGCTGCAAACACCGTCAAAATGAAGGCAATGTTCCAACTGAACCTGATGTTCAAACTCCAGCTCCAGCTTTAGGGTATGTGAAGAATTCAATCAACCTACTTATACATATTGTTGAACAAAGATGAGCTGGTTTTTGTGCCTGAAGTTTCTGGACAGTTGTATCAAGCTTTTTGTTATATCTAGCCAAAGACTCACCTAAACCCAGATGCATCACTAGGTTAGTGAGGTTAGGTCATGACAGTGTCTCAACAGTGACATTAAAGAGAGCAACACTTCACCTCCATGGATTGAGAGAGTTGGGTCAGCTGGGAATACCTAGGCAAGGAGGACCAGACAGTTTCTGCACAGAAGCAGTTAAAGAAAAACACCCTAGCACAATGCATTTAGCCATCACTAACACTTATCAAGTGCATCATTTCAAACAAAAAGAAAAGTAGCTGTAATTCCAGTCTCTGCATTCCCTCTCTTCAAAGAGCTTCCAAAGGCAGCTTGAATTCTTCACTCTTGCTAGCATGCTCGGAGTGACATTAGAAGCCACTTCTGGCACAAGCTGTTATCACATGCCGGTAACTGCAGCCCCCCACCAGCCACATGTTGGCAGCAGCAGAGGAACGCAGCTGTAACACTATCTGACACACACCAGGAGAGTTTGCACAGCCCCACTCACAACTCCACTTTGCAGCAGATATCAGCCCTACGCACTAACTATAGACTTGCTGAAACATTATCATACATGAAGGACTAATTAGGTGTGCTGGGCCATTAGCCATCTCTGAACATTGACTGATGAAAAACATAATTAATGGCAGCTTTCATAAACAGACTCCAGAATGGAGAATTAAATTAAAAGGAAAACAGCTGTTGCTAATGGAAATAAGGACCATTTTTTGATTAAAATATCTGCCTGTCTTTCTGTGGGAGTTTTTCCAGAATGGTGGGATGGAAGAGTGTAACGAGATCTGGGAGCAGAGAATCTGTAACGCTTCCTGCTGAAGAAAACACAACTTCTCTGACTGATGAGTCACAATGTTTTCTTTTTGCAGATTGGAGTAGGGGAAGGAGCTATACAATTGCCTTGTTCATCTCACTGCCAGTCTGAATGGCTTTATAAACCTTGGAGATCAACCCTGACATAAAATAATCCAGTTCAGCTTTAACAGAAGGTAATATTTCATGTTACATGAACTCACAGATATAGGAAAGTCTAGATTTCAGAAGCTACGTATTAAGGCCCTATGTACTAGTACAGAGCTCTGAATCCAGAAGACAACATCTCCACAAATCTCACTTAAGCACATCATATATCGATTCTGACACCGAACTGCAGCACTGAATGCACAGCTGAGAACTTCTATCAGAGGGAGACTTCTACACAGAGAGAGACACTGTGGACTCAGCAAAAGTTTGCTGATGTAAATTATAGGGTCTAAAGGACAGAAAATGTCAGAATCAAGATTTTTTCAGGTCACGAGGCCCTGCCTTCATGCTGTGATGACTGATCCTCTCTGACAGGTAGTACTGCAAGAGGAACCTACACTACAGAAGACTTACCATCCACAGACACTGAGCAAAACAGCTTCATCTACCTCCTAACATTTTCTGTGTGACACAAGTGATACACCTGTGAGGTGGAAGTCTTCTTTCTGAGTCCCTGAAGTAGTTTACTTATACATTTACTTCATTTAGCATAAAAATTTTCAATGTGATTCCAAGTGCCATTGTGATCTATGTGTCAGTAGACATGACCTCCTCACAGTTTTACCCTGTGTGTTTCAGTGTGTCCTCTCCAAGGCTCACAGATGCTTTAGTCTGTCTTCATAGAAAGTCTTGAATCATGTTTTTTTTTCTCTCGGAGGGCCTTGAGCACTACGTGTTACAGATTAATACTGGTACTTAACTGTTGAGCAGCTCTTTGTAGATTTGCACCCCATTCTGTACCTGGGGCAGGAGAGCCTCTGCTCCATCAGTCTTGCTCTGCCTAGTTCAGAATGATAGATCTTTTCCATCACTGATGCCTGAGAGCTAAGCCCTGGAAATCCTATGCCCCATGAAGCCTGCTGACAAGGAAATACATGCTCCATACCACCTGTGCCTTGAGGAATGAAGGCGTATGAAAGGCTGCGTTCAGGCTGCATTATCAGATTCAAAGTGGAAACTAAAGAGAGAGAAAGGTCTGAAAGATGAGCCAGTCAGGAATGCCTGTTGCTTTCACCTTTGATCCATGTGGTGCTTTGATGTGGTATTTCAGTCCTTCAGACAAGGTAACTTATCCCAGTCTGAAGCTCATGGCACCTCCGATGGATACAAATGAGGCAGCAAGTCGTGCTCTTCGCTCCCACTGAGGCACTGCCAGTTAGCAGCATAATTCAGTCCCAGCTCCCTTCCCATCCCCATTTTTTTCTCTTCCTGCAGAGTCTAAAAGGAAATTCCCTCGACTAAATACAAAAGCACTTGATGTTCATCTAATGGCATTTCAGGGAAAGGAAGCATAAAACCACACAAGTTATTCATCTCCATAAAAAGGTTTTATCAGGGGCCCAGAACACAATTCCTTAGCCTGAGGAGGTCTGATCTTCCTCATGAGATGCAAATGCATGACATTATGTGCAGAATGGGTGCTACTCAAGAACCCAGATAGATGCAGAGCAGGCATGTGGGAATGATCAGCATGAAATATTTCCTTTTAATGATGTGCACACTTCTTTTCCTCTGAGGGAGAACAATATGTGCACTGAATACTCCAGTACATTCTTCTAGTGATATGGAAGTCTTGATCTGCTGGTAAGGGCTCAGACTTGAGATATGTTACTTGTATCATGGACTCAAAGGTTTCTGCCCCCTCCGTTGCTCACAACCACTTAGCCTCCCTGTGCCAGCGTTTTCCGAACTGCAAAATGGAAACAAAGTTCATGTCCATTCACAGTTTGGTCAAGGAGCTGAGCCGGAAAACCCTGGCTCCAAACTCCCTGGGGTTTGCTCCTCTGTGCAGTCAACAGCAGCATAGGGTTTATATTTCTCCCATAAGGTTATCCCTTCTTCTTTTGCTCTCCCAGTAGCACTAGCATGAGCCTGAACTCTCAAACACAGGATGACTGAATCATGTCCAAAGGAGCCCCAAACCAGTGCAGGAATACAGCCTTTCTTGCCGGGGGCCTGGGTATAAAGCAGAAACATCCTGCTGGGTGGGAAAGGATCTGTCAGGCTCAGCTGTGTCAGAGGTGGTGGCACCAGAACTGATCACTGCCCCTCCACTGGAAGCTGCTGTCACAGCCCGGCAGCTATGGCAGAAATCACAGCTCACAGCCACTGCAGTTCACAGTTCATTGACATAAATTAAATCATCAGCGTAAGGTAATACAGCAAACTGGGAATTGCAGAGGCCAAGGACCTGGCAGACATTTGTGCCTCTCTCCCCGTCCATTATGAAAACAGAGGCTTATACCCTCGCCGCCCTGAGGAGATTTGGCACAGTTTGTCTGTCAGAGTCCCAAGCAGCTCACTGGAGGTCACGCAGGAAATGTGTGTCAGCACAGACTGTCGTGCAGGGTATTGGATTTGTGTCTTCAGAGGCCCAGGCAAACACCCCCCCAGGGGACTAACCTTTTCCTCCGAGCAGGGTCTGGCTGTAAGTGTCAGCCCCAAGCCCCCTGGTTACCACCTTTGCTGACTGCCAGGCATGTGCCTGTCAAACTGCCCTGAAAGTGGGCTGGCACGTGTGTTATGAGGAGCATTATTCTGTAGTTGTGTTTCTAAAGCTCTGTAGAAATACCTGTCCCAAAGACTAGAAGGAGGAGTATTAGTTTAAACAAGTTTAAAGAAACTCCTTATGCATATGACAAAAGCCCTGGAAAGGGAGCAGAGCTGGAGCTGATCTTGCTACCTCCCTTGCAGGCATTAATTGCCCATTATTCATTAATCCTTTGCTCCTCAGAGCAAACAGATCCGTTTCAAGACACTTGTGTTACATAAACAACCATCACCCTCTGGATGAGTGTGTGTGTACACATCCACCCAAGGGAGCGTGGCAGATCTGTCAGCAATTCCTACTTCCCTGTGCAAGCGCTGTGCTAGAACTGACAGAAATTAGTATTTGTTGTGCAGCTTTGTTGGGCTGGTTTGGAAATTGGTTTTACAAAGTCCACACAGGAACCCGAAGATAACTGCCTAGCTCTTGGTTAAGTTAGGAACAGAGATGCTCTCAGAAGCAGGACTTGGAAGGAAGAAGACATTTGCAGGACTATTCTGAGGTACAGGAGGCATCTCACTGAGGTGCGACTCATAAGAGTTCCTGGCAGGAGGGAGATTCCTGCTCTCACCCACCAGCTGCTTGTGTCTGCCAACCCCCTGCGCTTGCTCTGCTGTCAGGCTATGAGTGGATTAGATCTGCAGTTCTGGGTCTACAACTGCTAGTGCTCATTGCAGTGATACAGTTTCACAGTTGCTCTACAGATGGCATCATTCTGGAGCTGGGGCCATGAAAACAAAAAGAAACTAACAGAGCTGCAGGAGAGGGCAAATTTTCTCTGGGGCTTTGATCTCTGTAACACAGCTGTTATCTTGCTTAAAAAAAAAAAAAAAAAAAAAAGCTATCTGGAAACAGAAATGAAGGAAGGAAAGGTGGAGAAGCAAATGCAGGGAGCACAGAAAGGTGTTCATGGGACTCTGTCATGCCTGGACCATACATTTAAGAGAATTGAACACCAGTGCCTCTCTGGTATTCTTCGATTCAATAGGAAGCAGGCAGCTGATCCTGCGGGGAGGAGGACAGGGTAACTGGTAATCAGTGCAGCAGGGAGACATTTTGAGCTGGATCTGGAGCCAGACAACTATTGGCCAAAGTCGCCTCTGATACACAATTGCCAAAAGCAGCTCAGCATTCTTCACCTTCCTTGAGCTTTGCCAGGGACAAACCTGGCTGAGCTGTGCTCAGCCTGGATAGTGCAGCTGTGGTAGAACCCAACCTCAGCAAACCAAACAGCCTTGTGGGCACTTGCCAACCTGACACGTTGGAGTTCGTGAACTGCAGAGGTGCTAGCCCACGTGTTTCATTTTCCCTCGACATCCCCAAGCAAAGCGTGTCAAGCGTGCCTCACCACAGTGCCTGGGAGACTGTGGGCAGGAAGGGATCAGACTTTCCAGTTTTGCCTCAAGCGTGTCACCACATCAGCAAACTCCTTTGCCTAATGCCAGTGTGTTGTGTGTCACCTCATATTTCACACAATACAACATAGTCCAGCGATGCAAGTCCCTTCTCCTGACGGCCAGCCCGTATTTATGGAGATAGCGATTACCAGGAAGCCAGGATTTAGGGCACACAAGGGCTGGTGGTGGCACAGAGCCCTTGCTACTGGTGGGTGGGATTCCTTTACCTCTCCCTGAACTCCTGCCTGGCCACTCAGCACATCTCCAGCCAAAAGAAGTTTGCAGTTATTTTGGTTTGAATCACCAGGGGAGGGGGAAAAGCAGGGGAAGCTCTATCAACTCTTCCTAGGGAATGAGGTTCAATTCCTCTCACCTCATCTTTGGTCAGGAAACCGAGATGGGGATAGGCAAAGCTGCTGAGCCTCCTTAGACAGAATACCTCAAGAAATCATGCGGAGACAAATTATATCCCATTAACTTCTCCAAGCCCAAGCCCACCATCTTCTACAGCTATGCTGCAGGGGAAGAAGGTTGATATTTGGACCTCTGCTACTGAACACTTCCTGGTCTCTAACAGGCTCTTATTCACAATGGTGGAGAAAACCACTGCTGTTAGCTGGGACACTGAAACATCAAGAATGATTCAGATTCAGGCACCTTAAATCCCCCTGTGGTCCTTGTTCTCAGTGTTTCCTTCTGGCTGAGTGCTTTTGATGGCTTCTTCTACAGACTTCATGGGGGACACAGTGGACAGAAGCCAGAGCAGACATTCCCATGAAAAGAAAATGGTGTGGATGTGTCAGGATAACTGTCCAGCCTTACTGGCACAGGCCGGATCCATCCCTCCTTCAGGTACTACAATTCAGACATGGGTCTCTTTTTTCCCTCCAACTCAGCTTGAGGCTCCAAGGATCTTGAACCCTCTATGGTCAATGGTGGATGTACTCCAAACATGGGAAGATGTGACCACCCCTGCAAAGCACAACTAATGTGCACTGGGCTATCTTTCCCAGCAGGGATGCAACAAGGACAACAGAGCATAGAGATGGAACCATATACCCTGGACACCACAGAGCCTCCCAGATCAGCCTATACATGGCAGCACAGAGGTTTGACATCAAAATAACCCCCTGTCCACTCTGACCACTGCTGCCATCATTCACAGTGCTCTGGATGATCCTCTTCCAGCAACGGGGGTGAGTAGGGATTTCAGGGTGCAGGTTCAAATTGAAGGGGATATCTACTACCACTGCAGACCAGCTGGAGCCCACAGGCAACAGCTGAAGGGTCCTGTCCTAAAGCCACTGGGACATCAGTGGGAGGTAAACTAATTGAATCTAGGCTGCATGAGTCATCCAAGGTTGGACATCCATGTCTTCAGAGGGATCAAACAAGGACAGCTTGGAGAAAACCAGATTGTCAAATCAGCATCACGCTCCCTTTCCTCAGTTTCTTCATGTGTAAACTGGGGACAATAAGACATGTTCCCCTGAGGCCTTGCTCTGTGGAGTGGAAGTTCACAGATGGTGCTAAAACTGTTTCTGGAGACACTGTAATTCTTTTATCAGAGCAACAGGAAGAAAAGAGAAAGAAATAAGAGCAGTTCCTGTCTTGTAGCTGCTGTTCCTCTGTTGCTTGCAACCTCTTTGTTTTGATTTCAGATGTATGGCTTGGTCTTTTTTTTTTCGATGTGATGCTATTTAAGGCAGAAAGGGGATTTCATCATCTCCCCATGGCCATTCTCAGCTGCAGCTCTGACCCTCCTTTCTCACCTTGCTCCATTTGGTCTAATAAACTTTTTTTTTTACTTGGTCTAGTTTCCTTCCTTGCACTCTTATGTCATCTTTGTACTTATCTCAGAGTCTAGCATTTCCCATTTCTAAGCACCTCTGAGAATAGCAATAAACACCATGTACGACAGTATCTTGGCATAACACGTGAGCTGCAAGCAGCAGTCCTAATACGGAAAACCAGTCTGGAAATCTGTGATTGCTTCTTTAGAGGATACCCACTTGCTACCTACTGAGCACAAATTCATTAAGAAAATCTGTATTTACAGCTTCTGATTCCACAGAAAAATCCAGGCAAAAAAAAAGTGGAGATTAGTTAAGTAGGAACCTGCTCGTACATGCCCTCTGCTGCTCCCAAATAGTATTGAATTTAGGGGGTCATTCCTTCTTTCCCTGTTGTTTCAGAATGATTTATGGCTAAATGCTACACATTACAAAGCAGTCAGTCTACTTCTGTGCAAGATAATACTCATTATGCAGACTTTCTGACTAGATTTCTTTTTCACTCTTTCATTGATTATTTTTGCATTGTAACGTGCAAAAACCTATTCTTGTCTTTATTAATCTGACTTGTTTCCTACATTTATGAGAAATATCTTTCTTTGATAACAATTGTTATTGCTGGAATAAATGTCAAGCCATGATCTCCTGTAATCCATCTTTCTGAATTGCCTTCTCTAATTTTATTAGTTGAAAAAAACACCATCTAATTTAATGAGATAAAACCTTCTGGAAGTGGAACATTGCCACTAATTAGGATAACAAGAACATAGGTATGTATTGCTGGGGATGCTGGAGTCTAAGCTTCTTTCTCTAACACAAGCACAGGCATCTTTTTCTGGAACAGTCTTCCTTCTCATTCTGAAATTCTGCTGCTTTTGGGAAGCTATTGACATTAATCCCCTTATCTATGTTTCCCTTGGGAAAAATGCTGACCAAGACTCAGCAGCTCCAGATTCAGGTCCTGGGTTTGCTATAAATACCCTGCGTGACCTTGAGCGAGCCACTATTGTTCTGTGACTTGGCTTTTCCATCTGTAAAATGGCAGTAAAGATAAATCTTGTGGTTTAGTGCCAGCTCTTACATTATGCATATCTGCAGGGGAACTGCTCACTGAATGTCTTCATGGCTTGGTTCCTTATCTCTGGAAAAGGAATAATAATAATACTTCCTTTGTCTACTTATGTTGATTAAAGTCTTTTCATGTATGGATGTACCTGAAGTACTGTGGAACTCTGCCACAGTATACAAACATCACATTTCCCTCCTCTCTTACTCCAGACACAGTACTGTCCGACCCTTGAATCTGGGTTTGCAGAGTAGCTTCGAGCTAACTCCCCTCACTGACTCCAGTGTGTCACCTGTGGTGGATTGACCTCTCACGGAAAGCTGCTTTATTAGCAACCAAACTGATCAGCTTGCACTAAAGCACATGAGAAGCGCTCACAGAACACACTGTGCAAGCTAAATTGCAGGGTAACATCATTGCTATGGTCAACAGCAAACAGCTATGGGACAGAAGCATCTTGAATTCATGCTGCTATTTCTGCACATGGACATCTAACCACTGCTGTACACCCAGCTCCACGACATTTGCTCAGCTGCAACATACATCCGTGGTAGCTGGATACCCCTTCTTGATCTCAAATCTTTGGATATGTCTTACAAGACACAGACCAGTAACAAATTTTTACATTTGATACATCAGTTTAAATACAGATCTTCAACTGACTGCTGGAGAGGTAATTGGGCTAAGCAGAGATATAAATGCTTACAAGGGGCAATCTTTTATCTTTGCTGCAGAGGTGACCTAGCACCATGATGACACAAAAGATTTAATATAGTGCCCAGCTGAGGAAAGGAATTTTGCACAATATTAGATGATGAAGTTGTTCCATTGTTTAAGTACCACAGGCATTATGAGCCTGTCACAAGACTGGAGTGCAAGCTCATAGACTGTAACTCTCACATCTGCCTTTGAACAAGATTGCCTGTCTAATTATGTATGTGAAGTATGTCTGCCTGTAAACACCAAATTTCTTGCATCTGAATTTTGATTAAAGAATTCCTCGCAGACCTCCCAACAGACACAACACTCTTCACTGTCTACTCAGCTTGAAGTAAGACTTGATTCCACTGGATTAATTGCATTTCAGTAGCAGGGGAGGAATACAGACACATGTGCAGGACTCATTCTATCTAAACTCGAGGCAACATTTGAGTGTAGAGCAAAAGAGGACATTGGCTACTTAGAGGCCATCCATTACTTAGGCTCTCTGCATAACCAAATTACTATTCTTTTTCAGATGTTCTTCTGTAATTCATTATATTCTACAATCTGCTGTTAAAATTCGGGCAAAGTCAGATCAATATGAAAAGACAGTTTGTTCAGATGCAGTTCTCCAGGAAGAGTACATAATGCCAACAGTTTGAACCCAGAGAAAATAACAGTTGTCCTCTGTTTATAGTTCCAGTGGGTGCATTCAGATTATAGTTTATCAAGATAAAGAAATTATGGGCAACTATATCTAATTTTCTTTTAAGAAAACCGGAATACCAAGAGCTGGTTAAGAAACCAAGGGACTGAATTTTAAAAATAGCACAAGCGACTCTCACTCGCATCTCACTGCCTTGCAGCACCACCTACAGAGAGGCTGTCAGAATCACACCCACTGCCAAAACTCGGGAACTCCCAGTTCACTGGTCAAATGAATGCTGTCTCAGTGATTAATACGCTCTGGAAACTTCTAGTTTGATAGCCGTGAAGCCTGAAAATCTTCTGCTACAGGATAAAGGCAAGAAGATGCTCTATTTTCCCAAGATCCCCTCAATTCCCATGCAGGAATGGTTCCTCTAGCAATGTCAGAGCTAACCCTGACAATTTGCAGACTTTTTCTTTAGAAGCTTTCCTGCAGAACTTTTCTGGCAGCCAAGTGTCCCAGCTGCAAAAGGATGGTGGGATTTTCCAGGGCAAAAGGCACTTAATGGTCCATTAATCCTACCTTTGGCACAAGCCAATGGTTCAGGCTTCAAAAGACTGCAATATTTCACCTCCTTCATGTATCTACTCAATTACACAAGATAAAATGTTGTGGAGGTTGACCTTCATCTGATCACTGAAGCATAAGGCCTGTTTGCCCTTGACTTAGCCTGGGTAGCTAAAGAGTGGTCATACAGGGACTGGACGGTGCAAAAGGGTTTGCAAGCACAATTTAAAAACTAGCTTTTGAAATATGGCTCTGACTATCTTCCCATTTAAAAAAAATGAATAAATTGCTTAGCTAGTCACCTCAAAATACAACGTTAGTCTGAAACACAGAGTATTGTTGTCTTCCTCCAGAAGCCTGATCCAAATACCACAGTAGTAACTGGAAAGTTCCCACCATTCTGGATCAGGCCCTGGCTGTGGGAGGCAGTGGGTGCAGGAATGTGCGAGTGCAGGCAGCATTGCTAACTCAGTGCTCATTATGAACAGCAGAAAAGAACAAGCATTTAAAAAGAAGATAAAAGGTCAAGCAAAGACACAGGCTCCAAACCAATGGCAGTGAGCTTTAGCACCAAGAAGCAACAGCCGAACATATGAGCAGGAGAATATATTTAGGGACATGTGATGTCTCAGGAGGGGAAAATATGATCCTTTTTATGAACAGAACAAGTGCTACCTTATACTGCATTTGTTTGCTCTTGCCATGCCTGTAGGAAAGATATACCAGGACCTCATTCCTCTGAGGGTTAAACATTTTCTTCTCATTTCCAGCCTACATTTATTAATCAACGGGCAGAATAGATCTACAAGCTTTTCTCTGCTTAGAAAACTAGCTACATTACAAAGTCATCATGTTAGTCTAGCACTATCCAGTAAATGCATGTTGTGTTTTAGCCTGTTTCTATCTGCCACCCTGGTATTATTCTTTTCTGCTAAATTTATCAAAAGTCTTGTCTTTTATTTGGATCAGACTTCACTGTTTTTTCCTCTTTTTTAATGCTGGAACAATTTTACCTTCTATCAGAATGTGTCGTGTTGCTCCTGCAGTGATGCTGTTACACAGCCAGATATAATCTTGATAGGCTGGTGCTGTTGGACGTCTGGGTCAGAAATTAGAGTACTTCAGTTGAAAGGGACCTATAACAATCACCTAGTCCAAATTCTCATCACATTATGATCTTTATGATTTGTGCCACTGGGATGAGCTCATTTCTATCTCCATGCATTCATTTCCTCTATGTACAATTCCCCTATATATTATGCATTTGCACCCAGCCTCCCCTCCTTTCACCACCCCTACCTCTTCTCTCCCCGTCTCCTCAAGAACATTTTGCTATTTGTTTTAATTTCCTTTGCAAGGTCTAACTCGGTTTTGCTTCTGGCACGTTTCCCTTTATGCCTACATTTCCTAACTTCTAAGATGTAGTTTTCTTTGATTAATCCTTTTTTCCATTCCCTCTACTCCCTTTGCTTATTCCTAGTATCCACTTTGAAGTGGTTATTCATCGAGTTAGGTCTGGAGCCCTTCCTTGCAGAGCTTTATCCCTCTGTGTACAAGTCCAAATACTTTTTATAGCCTCTGCTTGAATTCCAAGCCTGCACCAACATTCAAGCCCTTTTCAGCCCTGTCAAAAATCACAGATCAGAAGATATTAATTGCTGGTGTGTACCAGCTACCAGCACATTAGGCTTCCCATTAGGCTCATGTTCACCACCCCACCATGTGAGATATTCCAACCATTTTTCCCCATGCATGCATCCAGAGCTAAAAGATCATGGGGAGACTGCCAATGCCAGGAGAAATTCCTCTCAACCTACAGCAACAACAGCAGTGCCAAGAGAAGGATGGAAGGTCATTAGCTGAAACTGTTCTCATAGAATAAAAAATTGTTACAGTAGATTAAAAATTAGCATGAAGAAATGAAGTACACACATATATTTTTAAAGCCTCTGTCAGGCAGCCAAAATGAAAACAGATTTCACCAGACCACGAAAAATGAAACGCGTGCGTTAGTCCCTGTATGACTGGAGCTTATTTCCTTGCTAAATTCCAAGTTCTGGGTCTCTCCCGCTGAGGCAGAAGGGCTGCTCAAGAAAACTCCCCAAGTGTCTTATAATAGCAAAGCAATACTTTATTTCTATTTCTCACTGTACGAGTTTGCCCCGGCGGTTAGATAAAATGGGGTAACATTTCCAGAAAATGTGGTTGTGATTATAGTCACTGTTCCTACCATGTGTGTAAATACAAGTTGTTTTTTGGGGGTTTTTTCTGAGTTTAAGCTAGGGAGTCTCCTGATGACCAGCGTGTAGCAGCTGCCCTGACCACACCAGGCAGCGGCCACTGCTGTTTTCACAGGGGACACGTTGGATGTCCCTTGGGGTACGGGCACAAGGTGCAGACCTGGCAGGGGGTGCACAAGAGGGAGCCCAAACCCCACCTCGTGTCACGTTGGCCCCATGCAGGGAGGAGCCAGGCCAGCCTGACAGAGCAGCAGAGAAAAACTCATTTCAGTTTACCTTATTAAAAAGCTGCTTTCAGAAAGTCAAACCCGATAGGCTGGACTTTAGGAAAAAACTTCACTGAAAGGATTATTAGGCAGTGGAACAGGCTGCCCAGGGGGGTGGTGGAGTCACCATTCCTGGAGGTATTTAAAAGACACATAGATGAGCTCTTAGGGACATGGGGTTTTTTTTGTGGGATTGGCAGTGCTGGGCTGACTGTTGGACTTCACGATCTTGAACAACATTCTATGTTGTTGCTATTTTAGAAGGATTCTTCATTTTCAGAGAACAGCCTGATTTTTGAATGCTCAGAGCTGGAGGGGAAAAAAAATAAAAACCCACACACAAAAAAAGCTTTGTGAGGTTTGGATTTTTTTTTTTTTTTTAACAGAAAATTCACTGAAAGGAGACTGGGGGTAAGGTGTGTAAGATTCAGAAGGAAAAAAAACTGTGAAAAGAGAACCCATCGAATAAAAATGATCACACTACAATACTTTGCTTTGAACCAAAATCGTGCCCTTTGAGGATGATTTGAGGACGCTTCGCAGCAGCAAGAAGCAGCAAATTAACTGAAAACGCTACGGAAATATTCCGCCTTCTTTGCACGAACCGATGTTGCCACGTTTCGCCGCCAGCGAAGGGCAGGGCTCGGGCCGAGGGCGGCCGTGGGAGCCGGGGCACAGGTGCGGAGACACCGGGGCTGCCATTGCTCACAGGCCCGCACCTGGCTCTCGTTACAGGCAACCAACATAAGGCACTAACGGCCCCCACCCCCCTCTCCCAGGGCCAGGAGCGGTGGGCGGCTGGGGTCTATCAGCCCGAGGGGGTTGTGCAGCCCTGCGGGTCGGCCGCGCGGTGCTGCCGCAGCCCGGAACGTTGGTGAGGCGGCCGGGGCGGAGCGGAAGGCGCGGGGCGATGCACAACGCGGAAGTGAGCGGACCCGAGCCGGGCTGCGGTCGGATCCGGGTGGGATGGATGGGGCCGGCGGCCGGGGGGCCCCGGTGCCGGCGTCCTCCACCCGGGCCCTGTGAGCGGTCTCGCCGGGGGCGGCCGCCGCCTCTGCCCGCGGGCCCCGGGCTGAGCTAGGGCCGAGGGCCCCGCAGCGAGGTGCTGAGCGGCCCCGGGGCGGTAAGGCCATGGCCACCCGGCGTCTAACGGACGCGTTCTTGTTGTTGCGGAACAACGCGGTGCAGAGCCGGCAGCTGCTGGCCGAGCAAGTGAGTAGTTACGGCTCCTCCAGCCCTCTGAGTTCACGTAGCATGGCTGCTGGGGTGAGTCTCCTCCCTTCATCCTACCGTACCTCGGTGCGCCCGGGGCTGCCCGGCAGCCGTGCTCAGTGCCCCGCTCCTCCCGCCTCCCCCGCTCTCCCGAGATCCCTTTTCCTGAACTCTGTCCCCCAAACCCCACCGTCGTCTGTACTTCCCCCCCGCCCCTCCCTCCCCCACTTTTTGTTCCCCTTTTCCTTCTACTTCACGTAAAATGAATAGAAGAGATCTGACTTTGTGCTGATCGTGCCTCTATTCATGAATAATAAATACAGTTATTGTTCTAAAAATTTCATGTTCACATTGACATGAGGTTTTTTTGTCCATTGTGCTTTTTGATGCCTCCTTTCGTCAAAGTTAAAAATTCAAGTTATTTCGTAGAGCAGAACTCTTCTATTCACTTCAGTGTGGGCACTGTTAAATACACTAGGGTAGATCATTCCCATTGCTTGAGTATTTCCATGATTTGCTCTAATGTCTGTTGTCCTTCTTTTTTTCCCCAAAATACGAATAATACTGAAACTCATCTGTGGTAGCTTCCAGTGCAAGTCCTCATTACAGGAGCTTCATAAAGTAATTTGTTCATTGATGGTTTATGCAACTTTTTCCAAGTTTTGAGCTAGTCAGGCTGTGATGGGCTGCTTGGCAGCTCAGCCCTGCTAAGGTTTCTACACTTACTGTTCAGATGTATCATTTGTAATAGTCGCCAGTAAATGTTTGTTGGCAGTCTCTAAATTGCTTTACGGTAGTACTTTTTTTGTTGGGAAAGGGAATACTTTGGGCTGCAAACTGTATTTCTGCTGAAGAGTTGCTGTTGAATGGGCTTTGTTCATTGTTAACTTTTACACCTGTGTCTAACAAGCTGTGTAGTAAATTGCATTTGCAGAACAGGAAATGTAAATAATTATGTGTATTATACATGTTTAATTTGGCACTGCATTTAGCTCTTGTTAACGTGGGGGGTTGCCAATATCAATATCACTTTTTAAGATCCTTGGATTTTTTAAAATGTCCTGTAGAAAAGTAAGTGATAGTTTAATCACATACAGAATGAGCCATGAGGCTACTCTTTTACCCAACAGTGAGTGGTAACACTTAGCACTTGCATAAAAAAATTATTTACAGTTTGTCACCGTTAACTGAAGCTGTTTTCTAGGACGCTCGTTCAAATGCAGCCAAAGCTAACAGAGGCTGGAGATTGTGCAGTGGATGGATTTGGGCAAAGACTCAGTCTTGATCCTGTTGGGACAGCTGAGAGCTCTGTAGAAACCAGAGCTGTACTGTTTCAGGAAGAAGTGTAGAGATTGCAGTGTGAGCAGCTCACCTTTTATGTTTCTGTGGTGCCTGTCACTGTCAGAGGTGCAGCTAATTACCTTTTTCTTTTGGGCACTATCCCCAGAGCGGAGCTGCTGTGGGCCAGCAGTGCTGGGCACTGCAAATTCTAGCTCATAGTATTTTGGCTTGAGTTCACTCTCCAGGCTTCCCATGAAGAAACCCTTCACTATGAGAGCTCTCTTCAGAAACTGCACTCTGCCCTGGAAGATGCATTTTCATGTGCACAGTTAACTGCTCCTTCAATTCAGATAATCAAAGCGGCATTCTTAACAGTATAGTCCTGCTTCAGAAGCTTGGTATAGGGCAAGAGATCATTAGTTGAAGCCTACTGCTCTGTTAAACCACAAGTATTTTCTCCTTGTTTTAGATCTGACACACTTGCTTTATTTAATCTTTCAGTATCCTATTGGTCACAACCCCTACAGTACAAAGATTGATGAATACAGAAGGTGCTGATACATTGCCTTTTAGATTTTTTCAGATGCATGTAGGGTTAATGTTACCTAAAACTAGACCATAACTGAAGTGTGTACCTAAATGAGCATATACTATGTTTGCTTTTGCTTTTTGTCTTTTGCTGTCTGTTTTATCTTGTCATAGCTGGGGTGCTTGTGAATAAAAGTCTTACAAAATCTTGTATGTGCCTCCTGCATCATAATCAAGCCTTTTAACTCGCTGGTGGGTATTCAATACTGCAGTCAAATTGCCCTTGCTCTCTCACTTGAATATATTCTATTGCAGTCTTTCTACCTGAAATTTGAGTAACTAAGAACCTCGCTGCGCAGTTACTTTGGAAAATAACCAAGCTCTTAATTTGATATCTTATGTTCTTTCAGTTTACCAAGCAACTGAAGTATTTTTTTTAAAGTTTGTGCATCAAGCAAAATGTTGACTTAACGTACAAGATCATGATGTATTTATTGAATAGTCATATTGTAAAAGCCAGTTTGGTTTGTTCTTGGTAAACGATCATGCTTACAAAGAAACTAGTGTTTTCTCAATTGACCATACCCTATATCTGTCCTATGTCTCTTTTTTCCTTTTTATCTTTTGCTGTCTCTAACTGGATGGGGTTGATGGCATCCACAAATCACTTCAGGAGCTGGATGAGGTATTGTTTTACACATTTTATTCTGCCATGGTGTATCAAGAGTACATCGCTGAGCTAAAATGTTCCTTTCTTTATTCTGCTAACTTTATTAAATTTCACTATATAGGATGAGGTGTCTGTGTACAGTAGAAGGACAAAGCTGCAGAGAGAAGACAATCATTTTGTGATACAATGTTCCATTGCTAATAGATGCATGTGTAAGCTAGTCTGGCTTGTATACATGTGGGATAACGGTGACGTTGTACAGTGAAGCCATCAACTTTTTTTTTTTGTGCTACATCTAAGTTGTATAAACTTTATTGGTCAGGAAATAAGTTCAGGAATTAAAAAAAAAGATAAACAGGCTTTTTTGGAAGGAATTTCCCAGGAAAGGAGAGGGATTGTTTTTTGCCAGGGGAGGAGGTAGGGAGCCACAAAGCTTTCCAGGCCTGATAAGGGAAAAGTAGAAATCTGGGAGAAACGAGTGAGTTTTTTTGTACTAAATATTTCCCTGAGAATGAACAGTGAAGTAATTATACTTCTATTTCTTGGAGATATAATAAACATTTTTATTTGAAGATTTTCCTGAATGAGATGTTCAGCCTTGCCTGGCCCAGTACAAGCTGTGTGATGTCATTGATTAGGGATCCCTTGGCTGTGAATCATTAACCGATAGGAAATGTACCAACATAATTACCTGAATTCTCACTGCAATACCTTATTTGCTCCTTGAAAATCTGCTAAGAATTTGTTCTAAGAGTAACTTTTATCTTTCAGATCCTGTAGGAAGTGGGAGGATGTAGGTCATAAGCATATAGGGACAAGCCAGGAGATGTGGAGCTTGATCGTACCTGCATTATGTACAAACACTTTTTGAGGTTAATTTTATGGGAAGGCATACATGCACTTTTTACTAATGCTCATGTATTTGGATCTAATTTGAGTAAAATTAATTTTCTGTCTTCTGTAGCTTGCTGATGATCGTATGGCACTGGTATCAGGAATAAGTTTAGATCCTGAAGCAGCAATTGGAGTAACAAAACGCTTACCTCCCAAATGGGTTGATGGAGCAGATGAAGTAAGTTGTGCGGCAGAGTTTTAATTTCTCATGTAGGGATGTGTTGTCAGGTACATTCTCAATGCTTCAAGTTCTATGATAGAGATAATAGTAGAAGAAAAATTAAAATAAGTGTGTTTTCTAAACTGACATCCTTGTTTAGAGGAAAATATCAGGCAAGCTGTAACTTACTAACTTGGAGGATATATCAAGTGAAATAAAAGGACATTATTCAAGGACAAAAATTTCAGAAGGCTGGACTTGCTTCATTAGTGGGAGCCCAGTATGAATACTATACTGGGAACATTAGGATAGATATGCTAAGACTCGAGACTGCAAAAAGGTCCTAAAGCTTTTAGCTTCTCATTGTGAAACTTAGAGGGAAGAGTACAAAAACCAATAGCGCTTCCAGTTTAAAACTTAATAGATAATAGCACTTTGTTTGAACCTGTTGAGGGGTCTGATTGAATAGACCCTAAAGTGGTGGAGATGAGCAGTTTATTATCTGAAAACAAAAAGTGTGTTTTCTAGCAGAATAACTTTTCCTGCCTATGCAGTATTGGTGCCTTGGGAGTTAAGGAAATATTGAGACAAATGCAAGGGAATGATTCTGGAATCATCCAATTAAAAACCTTTTCTGGTATTTGAAGTGTGAAGCTGTTCTTGACCTTCAGAAAATCCTTTTAAAATGTTCTCTTAGAACACGTTAGCTCATCAGCTTGTGCCTACAGAACCCATTGTGCAGAAAGGTGATCAGTCGTCTTTCTACTATGATGATAATCATCCCCACAGGTTTATTTTTAATGACTTGTTTGAAAGCACGTCATTTAACTTCTGCTGTTGAGTTCAGGCTGTTCAGTGTTTGATGGAATTGAAGGTGTGACTTGAATTTTCATTTATATTTTGGAAGTTGGCTAAACCTTTTTACTGCAGTATCAAATATATAATGATAAAAATTATTCCAGCTTATAAGTGTACTTGAAAACAGTGGTTTTGCTTAAGATTAACAAGAGTGGCTTTAAAAAGTAGCAAACCCAAAGTGTATGGGAGTATTCAGTTACTAATTAGCTTTTTATATGGGGTTTTTTAATTATCTTTTGCTCTTGTTTTTAAGTTGTATAAATTTCTTTCAATTTGTCTAGCATTTGTTAGAACCTTTTCCTCTGAAACAAGTCACTTCCCTTTCTTCATTCTTGGGTTTTTTCTGTTTTAGATTCAGTATGATATTGCCAGGGTTAAACAGAAGATGAAAGAATTAGCCAGTCTTCATGATAAACATCTAAACAGACCAACACTGGATGACAGCAGTGAAGAAGAACGGGCAATAGAAATAACAACCCAAGAGATCACACAGGTACAGACTGCTTTCAGTTCTAAGCTTACAGCTACATCTGGCTGTAGTGCATTATGCCAGGGCAGTGATTTCCTTTTGTAATCAGTGAGCCAGAAGTCCTGAGCTCTATACTGGGTACTGTACTCACTGTTTCAGTGACATTAGCAACTAGCTACAGAACCTCCCTGTTTGCTTTTTTACTTGGAGTAGAATTGGGAGACTTAATGAAACCACATTTACAGGTATCTCAGAAGTACAGGTGTATATATTCTAAGGTTTCTGGTCCAAGCAGTTACGATGAAACAAATCTCATTGGTCAGAAGTTGTGTTACTCGTCTAGCTTTAAATTGTTTATTCATCTGTGTTCTGTTTCGTACCTTTTAAAATCTTGCACTGGACAGTGAGAAATTAATTTTAAAAAATTTGAAATAAAAATGTTAGTCTTTCATTTGGAACTCTCACCATGTGATATTGAAAGTGTGTTGGTGTGTTTTACTAATGCAATTGTTTTCTCAGTTATTTCACAGATGTCAGAGAGGAGTCCAGGTCTTGCAGAGCAAGTCACGTAGCTGTACAGAACAAGAAGCACGTGTTCTCAGGAATGTAGTGTCTTCCTTAGCACAGTCCCTTCAGGACCTATCCACCAACTTTAGGCATGCACAGTCTGACTATCTCAAACGTAAGCATAAATGATACAGTAATACATGGGACCTTCTGTGGAAACCACTAATTAATAATTAATATGTGCTTATTTTCTTGGTTGGGAAAACTGAAGTACAGAAGGGTGAAGTGATGCTCACAGGACTACCAGAAGTATATTAGAGTGGAAGTTAGAATTTGGGAGCTTCTGGTTCACAGCCCATGTTCAGACTGCTTTATTCTACTTCTCCTATTGCTAAAGGAGAAATTTCATGTTTAAATATATCAACAAAACCCGTGCATTTCATTCATCCACATTTTTAATACATCATTGCCTCTCAAATTCTGGTCTGCAAAGCTACTTCTGTTACAATGGCAAAGCAGCCGTTGTCTTCAGACATGATACTTGCTGTTGATTGGTAGTCTGTGATGAATAAACTTCAAAAGGTAGTCTGTAATAAATTGAAATTCTGCATCTCTAAACAGATAGGAGGTGGAATATCCTCACTTTCAAACTCTAAAATTGTGTGCAGTTTTATTTTCAGCTGTGTAAGATTGTGGGTTTATTTTAATCTTGGAAGAAAAACTTTATCTTCAAATTTAATAATGATATACCATGAGAGGAAGAACTATTATAAATGTCACAGTTGGAACTTAAGATCACAATTCAGACAAGGGATGATCCTAAAAGAATTTGGTAGAAAATTGCCTAAAGCCATAACACTTCAAGGCTCTTCACTTTTTTGAACTTCATGGAACACAATGGTCACTGATTTAATTAGTCTTGCAAGCCTGGTTGAATTTGTTATTCTTTAAGTAGTAAGCCTGTGTGACAGTTAAAATTTAGATACTACTATTTGTCACATCAACAGTTTTTCTTGTGCTTTTCTATCTGGTGCTTCAGACCTGTTGCTCTGATTTTGTGTGTAACTATTATACTGAAACAGTTTGTCTTTTACAGGTATGAAAAATAGGGAAGAAAGATCCAAACACTTCTTTGACACCTCAGTCCCTTTGATGGATGATGGGGAGGATGAGACGCTTTACGATAGAGTAAGTTACTACACAAATTCCACTTTTTAATATACTTTTTATTTTAGTATGAAAATATCAAAATGGTGTGCAGTGAGCACCAAGCTGCAGACGTTCTATTTCTGCAGATTTCTGTGATGCATTTTCCTAAGTATTGCTGTTGTGTTGTTAGGATGATTGTGCTGTCAGCCTCAGTGTTGCAGTGCAAGGGAACTCGGGTTGAGTACTGAATTCTTTTTACATGACTGAGAGGGACTAGGTCTGTAAATACAGTGCTGTCCTTTGTCATGCCCCCTTTCTGGACAGATGCAAGAGTAGTTGTTAGGCAACTGGGATTCTGGGCTTGGGTGAAAGGTGACTCTCTTCAAAGTGAACTTTGAAGTGTAACTGCAGATTTTTCAGTATTACAAACTTGGAAATAATGGTGTAAAGGTTGGTTTCTGCACAGTTAAGTTAATGTTGCAGAGCTGTACCAGACCCACTTCTGTGCTCTACTTTGTGGAATTTGGGGATGCTGTGTTTCTAAGCGATGGTGGGATCTGTTCTACTGTCACAGAACACTCTGAACTCTAATGCTTAATGTTCACCTGAAAACTTATTGAAAAAGTCAAAGCAGGGTCTCAGCTCGCCCTGTGTATAAGTGTTTTTTCACTTGGAGTTAAGTGCTGGAGAAAGGATAGTGCCCAGTTGTGAATGCCCTTGGGAAGCTAAAACAGTAAGGTCTCTAGTTTATTAAAAAAAAAAAAATCAGAATTGCTGCTGTGTCATCTGCCATTATGGGACTTTCTGCAGTGCTGATCGATCGGCAGATATTCCATAACTGCTAGACACTTGCATGTACTGGCTTTGTGCACCAATAAAAACATTGTTTTAGGACAGATCTTATTTTAAAAGCTGTTTGTGTGTTTGGGCAGGATGCCCAAAGCATCAAGCTATAAATAGCTGTCAATAGTGACTCAAACTCTGGTTTTAAAATACAATCATTTTTTTCCTTAGATACTTGTCTGTGAAGGAAATTCCAAAAGGACCATTGTCTTATGAAATCTTACAATTATTTTCAGTGGTTCTGTGCTGTTAGTATTAGCTCAACATATAAATCTTTTATTTCAACAGGGTTTTACAGATGACCAACTAGCATTGGTGGAGCAAAACACATTAATGGTGGAAGAGCGTGAACGAGAAATCCGTCAGATCGTACAGTCAATCTCTGATCTCAATGAAATATTTAGGGACCTGGGAGCAATGATAGTAGAACAGGTACATTGACATCAATGTTGCTAAGAATCGGAAGATGCCATTCCACTCCAAGCTCTTCATGTTGTAACATCCTGGTTTTATGTGCTTCTTGCTTTTCCTAACCTACCTCATCAGGCTAAGGCTTCCTCAGCTTGAAATTTGCCAGATGATGAGTTAATGAAAATAACTGGTTATGGATGGTAGACTAAAAATCCCACAGAATGCCAAAGTTCTGTTGGTTATTTCTCCCAGAGATTTGGTTTAGGTTAAATGTATCAGCCGAAAGCACCTGAACTAGAAGTAAGGAGATGAATAAGGGATGTGATGTGAGATGGTGATGGAGCTGCTAGTTAAGCATTGAGCAAGGAAGTCCTTCATTGAAGTCCCAAACAGTAGTTCTTTAGAAGTCCATAGTTTATGTAGTTCATTAGCTGTTTGCTGTGAGCATTAATTATTCTGCTGTTTATAATTGCTTTATGAAGTTCATTTATGTTCAATTTGACACTCATTTCTTCATATTATTTAGGGAACAGTTCTAGATAGAATTGACTACAATGTTGAGCAATCATGTATGAAAACTGAAGAGGGTCTAAAACAACTACGTAAGGTAAGCTGATGGAATACCTAAACTACTTTGCATATCTAATAATATATAATTTAATTGCCATTAAGTTATTTGGTCACTTGGAGATTGGACATTGTCCCTTTCAGAAATGATTGCTGTATGGTATAAAATGGCCAACGCTACTGTAGTGGGAACTTGCTATATAAATTCTGTTAATATCAAGTTTAGTTCTTATTGTTAATTTCTTAAATAACTTTCTGGGCATCCAAGCAATGAGCAAGCAATCCAGTCTTTGTATTGCTGACCTGCTGGGACCTAGCTGCGATTCCTTTTCTGTTTGGAGAGCCCAGAACTTGTGAAACTGGACTTGTTATTGGGTACCTCCCTACAGATTTCAGTCAGTTGATATAGCCTAGTTTGAAAACATTACCTCAGTAGTGTGAGCAGCAAGAATAATTTTTGTTTTCTCTTAACATTTAATACTTTCTAGAAGTTAGGTCCAACCTTACTCTTTTAATGTGAAGCTTTTACTATGAACATCTGAAAAGTTTGAATTGGCAGCAGAACACAGCTTTGTGGTTGTTTTTGTTTTGTTAACTTCTGTGTTTTGTTTTGATTTTAAGTTAAGTTCTGACTTGTCAGCTCAGTTCAGTCCTACCACTGCAGGAAATAAAGTAGGAGAGATTTATGCAAAAGCCTCATAAGTAAAGTATTCTGTTTTGGAAATGTGGACACCTTATTGCTACACACTCAACTTCATATTATTGTAGACTTCTAGTATATGGACAGCAAAAAAGCACCTTTTGAGGAAAAGCAAAATAAATTGGTTATAGGTTTTTTCTTGTTATATCTAAAAGTAAATTAGAGATCACTAAAATGAGGCACTGATGATTGAATGAGGCTTAAAGTAATTGAAGCAATTTGCACAAATCGAACTGGAAATAAATGAATTGTTTGGAATCAAGGCTGTTTATAGTCTAGTGGTAGTTAATGAATTGATGGCAGACCCCTGTTTGGATCGACTAGACTTTTATGCAATACATACCTGTTTTCAGTGCAGCGTAGGAATTTCTTTAACTTGTTATGGGAGACATACACATAGGTCTGAATAGTAGTATCAAACACAGATCCCTTGCTGGTTCTAAAACTGTTGGTAGCTTTATTCTTATATAATATATCATGTCAAATTTGTGTGACACATTACAAGCTACTGAAACTGCACTTTCACAGAATTGCATTAATTCACTGCAGAAGTCTGGTAATATGAATCACTACTTGCAATTCTTGCTTGCCATGAAAATAGGAATCAGTTGTGATACTTTGTCAGGCTTTGGTACCTAGAGCCTGATTAAATCACTGTGGTTGCATGTCACATAGTTTCAGGTCAAACTCCTCTTTAGCAAATCTCATAAATAATTACTTCCAGGGACTACAGAGGAGAAGAATTACTGTATTTTTCCATTTAAATTTTGAAGGTTTCTTAATTTAAAAATAATTAAATGCAAGTTTTGTTTAGCTTCTATTAGCAGACTAATTTATTTTTTGGAGAGTTTTCTCCATGTTGTCTCCTTTTAATTCCCCTGGGGGAAAAGAGGAAAGGGATGAGAAAATGTGGTTAGAAGAAATAAGGAATGAAGCAGAAAACTGAGAACCAAATCAAAAAGAAAACTCAGTTCTAATTAAAATTAAATGAAAATGCACAGCTGAATCAGGTACAAGAAAAGCCTATTAAAAAACGAAGTTTTTGTGAATTTTAATGTACTTCAAATATAATGCATTAATCTTATCAGCAAAATGAGTTAAAACATCTTACCAACTTCTGCTGTTCAGACTGACATACACAGTTGCCTGGTCTTGTATCCATGGCCTTCATAGCTAAGTGTTCTTCCAAATGACATTCTTCTCTGTATCTCATGTCCTGTGGAGGCACAGGGCTCTGTCCAGGATGGCTGAAAAGTCAGTCAGGTTACTTAACTGACAGAGGATGCATTCTTCAGTCTGCTGTTTAATACATATAAGTGTGACTTCAGCATGTACTTACCTTCACTGAGCCTGATGGTGCAGACCAGAGTTACTTGCAATATACAGTGTAGGAAATGTCAAGTTACCAAAGAACAATTGAGATGCAGATACTGCACTATACTAAACACGAGTCTGTAGCTTTGCAGAAATCAAAGTATTAACTCTTTCTCTTCTGTTTCTATAGGCAGAGCAATATCAAAAGAAGAATCGGAAGATGCTTGTTATTTTAATTTTGTTTGTTCTAGTAATTGTCCTTATTGTTGTTCTTATTGGTGTCAAGTCACACTAGGTTTCACTTCATTTCTTCATTTTTGGAGTTCATGTGAACTTCCCCCAATGTGTGAATGGATGGACCTGCACTCCAGAAAGCTGCCTTTGAATGTATAAGCCCTCGTGGTGCAAAGTCTGTGCAATGTTTCTGTAGAATTCTTCAAAGTACAAGTTTGGTGATCTGTGAGGTGTCTGTGAGGATTATGTGGAAACTTAATGCTCCCACACAAATAACTTGCTTTATGCTGGAGGTATTTGGAAACACAGTACTTAAAAAATAACTACAAAATTGAGGCTTACCAGTTAGAACAGTAACTTAATGTTACTGTGAACAAAAATGTGTTGTCTTACGTATTCTTATGTCACAGTTGTTAAAGGTTTCAAATTTAAATCATGTTACTGAGTCATGAGATTAGATAAACTGGTCTAGATGTAAAATATTGAGGCACAAAAATGTTTCACTTAATCCTTCCTCCACACTCAAACTCCAAAGAACTAGGTAGACAGCAAGAAAAAAAAACGCTTTTAGCAACTACAATATGATCCGGCCCTGTGATCTTAATTTAGATACTACACCATTACTAAGAACCAGAGTAGTACTTGATCTTGTAAATAACCAAATTTAATCACTGGCATAATTTAACACATTTAGTTAAATTAAAATTCTGAGCTTGAGTAATCATGGGAATGATTTTCCTCACCAGAATGATACATTTTTTATGTACAATGTCTTTAAAGTACAGATATTACATTAAGCAGTGGTGAAGGTAAATGTAAAAAAAGTTGATTCCCCTTTTGGCTTTCTGCTCCATTTGACCCACTATACTGGGTCTCAGATGTTGTATAAGCTGTTTATTTTACAGTGCATCTGTCTGTATCTGTTAGTTTTTTGTGTAAGTGACTTCACTACAGTATACATGGCATCCATTTTCCCTGACAGTTTCTTTCTTTCAAATGCCTGCCTGGAAGAGGATATCTGACTTTGTTTTTTACTGACTGTGAGAGATGTCATGTGAGTGACATGTTACTAGGCCTTCAGTAGAGAATTTGGGGGTTTTCCTCACTATTTTTTCCATGGGAAAACTTTGCTGTATGCCATAAGAGAAATTAGGGCAACATGTAAGTAATAGAATACTCATGATTTAATTCAGGCCTGAAGTGATGTGCAATTGTAGAGGCCTTGCCTTAATATTTTTAATATAGCTTTTCTGTATAGATTTTTTTCCCCCCAAAGGGACTGTAGCTTCCCTCATCTTGATGCTCTGCTCAAAGCCCCTGAAGTGCAGTTTTGTAATACTATGATATTGGTGTTACAAGTTGCCTGCTTTGAGTTTCTTTACTGTGTACTGAGTAGGACTGAAGATGTGAGTTTAAACTGACTTGGTGCAGGAACAGACCTGAAAGCAAAGGCTACAAAGATGCAAAACCTTTGGCTTCTTTGTGTAGCTTATTGTGAAAAGTTTTGTACCACTCTTACCTCTAGACAAAGGGGATGTTGAACTTCCAAAACTGCCAGTTCAATTCCTTCATTAAATTCATAAATTAGTAAAAGAAAGAATGGTGTTGTAGTTGGGTGTGCAGCTCCTCTGTTCTGGTTGATCTTGTCAATGACCGTGAGTAAACTACTGTCTCCCCAGTGTGCTGTCTCCATCAGTTGGTGTGAAGCAGCATATTGCTATAATTTAATATACTGTATTTGCAACTTTCTCTCTAACATGAGATGGTGTTATTTATTTCTGTCTTGACTGGTGCTTTGGACATTTTTATCATGGCTAACAAATTGAAAGAAGTAATAAAACACTTCAAACCTAATAGGGCAATTATTTTTTTAAAAAGTATAAACTGAAGCTTACTTGTGTGATTAATGTGTCTATATATTCATCATTAAACAAAAGCAGCAGTAATAGGAAACATCTTTTGGGGGGAAGTTGCCTTTCTGTAGCACAAGGTGACTTGTATTGTCAGGTGTAACTTCCATGAGTTGTGCTCATGGGTATCTTACTTCAGTGGAGTTAACTGGCTGCATATTTTTCTATTCAAATTCTGTAGTAAGAAATGCATGTTTAATATGCATCTGACAAGATGTTGAACTTTGCTGTCAACTGTCTTGTGTAACTTGAGTTAGAATTTATTGAAGCTGATTATATTGAGTGTAGGGGGGAAACCTACAACAGGATTTTAAGTCACTGCAGGTGTCTAAACTATCAGCAGCTCAATCAAACCCTTATGCTTTGTAAGAATATCCCCATGGGTGTTACAGAAGGGCTACTCTCTGTGCCATGGGGCAGTGAAAGCCCAAAAAAGTGACTGGGGAGTAGCTTGTCTTTAAGAGTGGCTGCTGCCTACAAACTGTGACAGGAGCAAGAGCTGTGTGAACTTACTGTCTGCACATCTGTCCAGCCTGCAGTCATCTCTGCTGCTGCAGCTAAGCACTCTGCAGCTTGTAGCTTCTTGGCTGCTGGATGCTTCTTGGCTTGTATGGAACCTCAGCTTACAAAGGAACACAACAGCATTGCCAGAGCCTCTCCCAAGAATCTGTGGCTCCTCACCTGGTGGGAATGACCTATAAAGCTTTCTGCTTGGACAGCATTTCTCCACTAAAATGCATCTGCATGTGCAGAAGTGAGCTGCTGCTCCTTCCCAGAAGTTACTTCTAGTGGTATCTGGAACTAACACTATTAAAGGCACTGTAATTGTAATAGCAAGCTTACTTCTACTGCAAGACTTCCATTTTACTTCTCAGTTTCTAGAGAAGAATCCCTCTCTTGCTGGGTGATTTTTGGCATTTCTAGAACTTTGAATGACTGTTGCTGATGCAGTGTCCCCAGGGGCTGCCTTGGTTGTGTTGATTCAAGCTTTGGTTTTATGAAATGCCCCGGCTTCCTGCACTATCTTCCCTCCTTTCCTTTAATCCTTGGAAACTTCACCTGGGGTTACAGCCTTATAAAATATAAATTCTCACACGGGTGACAGTGAAGGGGGGGGGGGGGGGGGGGAGAAATATATCGATTGTGCAAAAAAACAAACAACCGTCCCCC
>JANIJG010024155.1:0-55198 GCA_024611175.1 Megaceryle torquata | reverse complement strand
CTTTCTTTTCCCCCCCTTAAGCATACAACCCTCCCTTCTCATTTTATTTTTCTGTGCCAGTTAAATTTTGCCTGGGACATTGGATTTTAAAAGGCTGAAGAAATGTCTATAAAGAAGAAAAGCCACTAAAATAAATGATTTTCAAGTTACAATATTGACCTTAATACAGCTACAAATGCACGCAAGCTGCCTGCAGACCACAGCATCAAACCACTGGAAGATTTCTCCGTACACAGATGAACTGCAATATATCTCTCGCCTATCTTTTGCTTTATTTTGAAAGGACTAAAGAAATATTTGCTTTTATAGGAATGTTTAGGCATAAATTCTTCTTACAGCCAAAGGCAGACAAAATAAAATGAGCAGTAAATTACCCATTTTAAATAGTGATAATGATCAGATCTTGGAACAAACCATTGAGTTAGTGGTTGATCTTTCCACCTTCATATTGTGCCTTTATAGAAGACATGCTGTAACCGAACACAAAGTATTTGCCTTGATACAGGAGAGGATGAAGTTTGGTGGCTTGAGCTATCCAAAGACTCAGACCATGGCACAAACTGTCTCTTCTGATCTTCAAAATCTGCAAATTTGCTCTGAACCAGGGATTATGAAATAGCAGAGAGTAAATCCCTTTAAAATTGCCAGTAAATGTCAGGAAATGTACTTTAAACACACAAAGGCACAGGTTCACTCACAATTGTTGCACAACAGATCACAAATAGCTTGTGTGCTCCGTCACGGGCCCCTTTATCTCCTTTATCCAGTACTGCCAACACCAAACACTAAATGTCAAAATCCTTCTGTTTCCAAATCCCGAGACTGTTTTGAAATACTGAGATTCAAAAAATGAAAGAAAAAAAAAAAATCCCCCAAAGTGTTGCATTTTGAGTTCTTGTTTTTTGTGTTCTCAGCTTCCCCCCTTTCTCCAGCCACACACTCATGGTTACCATCCTCCTGCTCTTAGAAAAGCCTCGTATCACCAGCTGCTCGGGAAGTGGAGCAAAACACCAACTGCGAGGTGACTTTTGGGGTAACAAACCCAACACCAACAGCACAAATTGCCAAGTCTGACATGGCCCTGTTTCAATTTGGTTGTTTTCATCTTCTATTCAAGACTGCCAGCCTGTGTGGCTCCGTGACCACGTGTGCTTGTCTCCACCTGGGCATGAGCACCTGATAAGCAGTCCAAAAAATACCTGTAGGTCACAGTGTGCATTAAGGAACCCAGCCCTGATTTCACCCTTTCCTATTGGACTTTGTTAAAAAGCTCCTCATGGTGGTCCTCAAAAACATGATTGTTTCCTATTTCTTGACCCATTCTTGTTCATGTTTTCAATACTCAGCGCCTTGATGTCACAAGTTGAGAAGCTGTTGCTACACCCTACCTGAAAGTGAGAGATAGAACAAACCCAAACAGAAAAAGAGAAGTGCAAATGAGTGTGGTACTTACTCACATGAAAAATAATTCCATGAAAGGGGAATCTTGCTTCCCAAAATAGCCTGGCACCAGGCTGTAACAAGAGACCCTTTTGATGATGCCAGTTGAGGAGAGTGAGCACAACAAGACTGCCTGCCCTTACAAGAGCTCAGCCCGGACAACACAGAGGTCTCTCTGCTGCAACTGTCTGCTTAATGCCATTGATTTTAAAAGAAAGGAGTAAACAGAACTTTGCTTCAAAAGTTTCGCCGTCCACAGAGATTAAACCTGGCCAGTTCAAAAGGCTATTATTTCTGTGCCTCCTTGTGCAGATATGATCTCAAGAAAAACACACATCTAGGTCTAATAATAACAAATAATACAGCTATTCATCCAGCCCGCTGCTTACATGATGGCAATTTCCCCATAATTGCAGGTAAAAGAAACAGGCACACAAACAGCAGTCTGTAGTAATCCTGGGCTACCCAGGGCTTGGGCTGAAACTATTTCTTGTAGGTACATACACTTTTGGGAAGAAAACTATTTCAAACTCCAACAAAATATCGATAAAGCTTTTCTCCATCCCTGCCTAGAGCTGTATTTGTACCAGAAAAAACATAAGGAAATTATAAATAAATAAATAAATAAAATGTGAGCACAAAGGTGTTTCAGAAGGAAACTGGTTTCTGGGTGGTGATGAGACTCAGCCCCTTTTGGTGTTGGACCTCCAGGCAGTGAAGCAACCGTCAAACCCTCACAGCTCCTTCCCCGCCTGTTACTTGAATTGCAAGACAAATTTACGCCCAGGAGTCAACGCCTGTGATTAAGCAAGTGGGTAAATGGAGTGCCTGCGCCCATCCTTTCTCCCTCCCAGGGCTGCGGGGGTGGCAAGGCGGGGTGCTGTAGACAGCAGATATTCGCGCTCTGATAAGGTCAGGGCAGCTCCTGCCTGCAGCTGCCAACACAGGGAGGGCAGTGGGGCTCTGCGGGCAGCCCATGCGGTGCCAGACAGGATGCTGCAGCCCTGAGACCCTTTTGCTCACCTCGAGAGAGTGAAAAGGTTCAGAGGAGACAGTCATAAAGTCACCTCCAGCATATGCTGGGACCTGTAACTCAGCATTGACCTAACCAGGGACATGGCACATGCAAATGATGATTATTATTGCTCAGCACTCATTAAGTTGTTAAACTCAAGGTCACCTGCAGCATACGAACGAGGCAGGGAAGGAGTGTCATGTCCCTCCCATGGCTCCTGCACCTCCAGGCAGCCACCCACAGCCACTTACTCATTTTGGCATCTTGGCTGGCTCCTCACACCTTTGCATGCACCTCTGTGCCGTACACATCAGCACCTTCGAGCCTCAACTGAGGTGCTGCCTCCCATCCCCACGTACCAAACTGGGGCTGAGCCCCAGGGCCAAGCCCAGCTGCCTGTCCCCAAGAGCTTGTTCATGGTCACTGCTTATTTCTGAGAAAAAAAAGCAAATACTATAATACCAAAAACTGGAGGGCTAATCCTGCTTGGAGATGAAGTTGAAGGGAGAAATGCTGAACACTCCCTCTGCTCATCCCATACCAGAAGAAAGACACCCAGGCAGGAGCCACTTCTTGTGATGCTTCTGCTTTCTTCCAAAGCCTATTAATGGCCTAGGGACAAGTTGGTTTATTTAGAACACAAGGTAGATGAAGCAAAGGTAAGTCCCTCACTAGTAAACATTTTCCAGCTCAGAGCAGCTGCATTTCCAGTCACCTGCAGCTGTCCCCAGTCTGCAGGCATCAGGGGACACACCAAGGGACAGCACATGAACAGACAGCCACATATGAAGCATGCTGCGCATCCAAGCGCCCACGAGGCTGGAGGCATTCAGGGGAAAAAGCAGAGAGGGGTGAATGCACCCATGCAGGCCTCCATGCACCTTGACCTGTGCACAATGCCTTTGCTCTTCAGCCTGTCATTTTCCTGTCCCCAGGGCCCAGCTGAGACAGTGGAGTAGACCTCAGAGTGAGGTGTACCCCAATGGGGTGGCAACAGGAGCTTGGAGAAGTCCACCTCCTCTGCCTTCATGTTTTGTTCTCCACCACCACCCCCCCCATCCAGATGGGATCCCCAATTTTGGATCCAGCTGCAATTGCCATTTCAGAGCCCAGGACTGCATTCGGGAGCCCAAATTTCTCCCTTGGATGCCATCTAGTGCTCAGCGCTGAGAGCAGAGGAGCCTCGCATATGCCAGGAGCTAAGGGGGTGGGAGATCGTCTCCACTCCTCTTCAGGGGCTGCCACCCAACCTCTTTAGGTGCTTGCTCACACCAGACTTTATTTGCCAAAATCTCGCTGAAAATCACCTGTGATTTGGGTCGACAAAACTTCTTACAACAGTTTCTTTCTCTGTTTCTATTTTTGTCTCTAATATTGTATAATTTCAGGAATAAGCAATGATACAGCAATGCAGACTCGGGAGGTAGGACCCCTTCAGAGGATAACATCTTCTGGAGCCATATAAAAGCTGTTCCCAGTCAGTGAAAATAAAGTTTTCTTGAAGTGCCAGTCTTGCAGATTTATAAGAATAGCTCTCATACAGTGGGAAGTGCCTGTTTTTCTTCATTTGACTGTAACATGAACCAAAATATCTTATATGGATATGGCCACCTCTTCAGTGGGCAGCATGGACCCCACACAGGGCTCTCCTCCTGCTTTTGAGGGAAAGCTTTGATAGATTTTTGAGGAGCCAACATGGTGAACTCAAACATAAGAACTTTCTTCATGGATTACAGGGAGGATAGGGGGAAAATAGGTAGAAAATAGCCTGGTACTTCAGAAATGTGACTTGCAGCAGAGTATAAGGAGTGCAAAAGGAAAAATAACCCTAAAATTTCATATACATTGCAACTTTCTTCAATCAACCTCTTTGTATTCTTCTCACCAGAAGCTAGTTTTACTTGTTTCTACTGTTTTTATTCTTTTCTTGCTATGTCCTCACCCATATGGAGTTTGGATCATTAGCACAGCCTGCAGCCACAAGTGCCTTAACTGGCCCATCCCATGTGCTCATGCCCCCTGCCCCACAGCTGGGCACCCAGTCAATGTCACACCCCTTGTCTCCTCTTGTATCCTGCAGAGATGCCTTCGGTCTCCAGGACACAAACCACCCAACTGAAGGCTGGGGCTTGTCTCAGTGCCAGGATACAAGGCTAAGGACGCTCAGTCAAACCTCAAGATTCATGGATCCTGATGAGGATGGCAATGTATTTTATCCAAACTCCAACACTATCACTTTGTCTGCTTCCCAGTGCTGCTGGCCATGATTTTCCTGCATGATGCCTAGGGAATGGTCATCCCACCAGTGAGCACGGCACTTGCCAGTCTGTGAGGCCCTTTCATCACACCACCTCAGTCCCCAAAAGTGTCAAGAGACTCACTGAGACTGGAAACCTCCCTCCTCAACCCCTCTCCCAGAGCCCAGGAACACACACACCATATGCCCCTGGTGCATCACAGCCTCATGCCTCCCAACATCTAGCTCAGGTCTGTCTCACCGAGCCCAGGTCTCACCTCTGCACTGCAATGTAGACATATCCTCAGGACATGTCTATTCACCAGGCTCAGGCTGCTCTGCTCTTGCTCAGAGCTGGCAGGGTACAAGTCAGGTCTGGTCTGGAAGCTGCAGAGTAGCGTCACAGTGCAAAGTGAGCCCAATTTGCCTGGGCACCACGCCACACTGAAGCTGCTCTACAGCACACATCCAGCTTGGGGCGAAAGCGGTGAAGGCTGTGCAGACCTGCTCCTCCAAAGCCTCCTGCTCTGGTCCCCAGCTCCCTATCACCACTGCTTTCCCAGAGCTGTGCTGCACTCCCACCCACAGCTAATCCTGCCTTGCTCTGCCTCTGCTGGCATCTGCCCCCCCCAAGGGTGGCAAGTCCTCGCTCTTGCTGTGGCGAGGCCATCAAGACCATTGCATCTCAGTACCTTTGGAGTAACATGCAGCTCCTGCCAATCATGCTCCCATTTCAGAGGCACTAGGATCAAGCCTACTAAGGTAAAATGATTCACAGGCTTGCTTGCCATTTTATTAATTTTTTTTTTTTCATCTGCAATTTCAAATGGTGTAATTTTGAGATCAAAGCCCTTCCTCTGTTCTAATGGCTCCATGTAAGCCTGACCCTCACACATACAGGAGCCTCAAGGGAAGAAATGAGACTCAATCTCAGCCAACAGCAACCAATTCACAGAAGACAAACTGGGCTGAACTTTGCTCTCACTCATACCCATCCAAAGTTAATTGGTTTTAATGTGAGAAGAACAGTAACTACTCAACTGATTCTTAGTCAGATCAGACACATCCCTGCTGTGTACTTAAGAAAACCCATTGGATGGCTGTTGCCTGTGAAATAACAGCAATTACCCCTGGCCTGAGGTGAGAAAGAGTAGCTGAGGAGTGTGCTGCATGGACAAACAGCCAGCAGGACACAAGGTAGGAGGCTGCCATCTCCTTCCACTCGGTGTGTTTGGCTTCCTGAGCAATACTCAGCTCCAAGGTTGATCAAGAGTTGCTCTTTACACTCTACCTGGTTCCTTCAGCACACTACAAATAGCCCCATGCATACCCTTTCCTCCCTCCTTTCAACACTGCTATTCTGCAGGACAGAAATAAGTTAAGTGGGGCCCAAAATGCAAAGCTTGACATAGGTCTCAGGGAGAACATAGCTCCCACCTAGCTGGAGATGCTGGTAGACATTGTCCAAGGTCATTCCACAAGTTCAGAACAGGAGAGCCTGCACTTGGGACAGCTGCCAAAGTTTACCATAAGGTAAACTGAAGGGCAGTGGGACTTTATTTTGGTTCAGACCTGTCATAGTAAAGCTCGGCTTAAATTGATTAGGTGTTGTTTTATGATAAAATGAAGTAAGACCTGTCAGAAAGAAACATCACAGCTTGCTGCCCTTTGTACTCTGAGCAGTGAGTCTGTACAGCCACACTGGCCAGGAAAATAACAGGGCAAAGCAGAGCCAGTCTCACCAGTTATATCTGAATGTAAACATGGGCTCTCTGGGGCATGGATGAAATCTCCAGCCTGAGGGCACAGGAAAAGCACTTAAGGTGGTTTTAGCTTGACCTGCTCTCCAGGCTTAGCTCTCCCTTTGAAGGTGGTCCCAAGGCAGCCTGCAGAGCCCTGAGTGATGCCCTCTCTCCCTTGGCTAGCTGGGTGTGCACTGGAACAAGCACTAAACCCCCCTGCCAACAGCCTCTGTTATTTTTCATTTGATTTTTCCCAACACAAACGCTTTGCTGCTGCTGCTGCTACACATTGCTGTAGACAGCAAGGGGCTGTCCCCTCCTGGAGCTGCAGTCCAGCTTCCCCTCCTGGTCCTTTCTGTGTCACCCTGCCTGGTAGCACTGCTGTTTTAGAAGACTGCTCAGGTCATGCATGTTGTCAGAGCCCGGCTGGATCTGTCTCTGATGCCTGACAGCTCATGAATCACTGTGAACCAGGAGCAAACCGGCTTCCCTTGCATTTGAAATGAGCTGAATCTTTTTCTCACAGACCTACTCCATCATTCCCCATTATAAAAAAAAAAGAAACAAACCACAAACCAAAAAAACCCACCACCACCCCCCAAAAAAACCCCCAAACAAGCAAACAATAAACAAAACAAAAAAACCAACACAAAACCAAAACAGGACTCTCTTCATTCTTTCACATCTAGCAGAAGCACCTCAGCGAACAGTCTCTTTTCCCATTAACAACTGTAAGTACATTTGTTGTGCACGTTGCCATTTGATTTATGCCTTGCTGATAAAACCCAGGCTCTGGTTTCACGAATCAATACAACAGCCCCGATCAAAGCCCCCCCCTGAGCAAAGAGCTTCTTGATGTTGAATGTTTCCTTATCTAATCTTTCGTACTTCAGCAGTTCTTCATTTAAAACACAGATGATTAAAAATGCAGAGGGGGTTGATCATAAGGAGAGATTAAAGAACTTTAACAAAGTATTTTAAATAATAATAGCACTACATTACAGGGAACAATGTCTCCTCATTAACTAACTGCTGTGCAATAGTGCCGAGGGACCCCAAGCAAACGCTCAAAACCCCTCTGCATTAGGTGCTTAGCAAAGACAAGAGCTGCTATAAAAAGCACACAAACTCCCTATGGGATGCAAAAGGCAGCCTAGCAGATGTTTACATCTCCAATTTCTCACAGACACATCCTTAAGTTTGTCTTAATTCTTACTGAATTCCAAAGATTGATAAATTGCTGCCTGAAACAAGATTTTTAGGAGTTCTATTCTTTGAGCTGTCCTGCATTCTACCTAGAGATGTGCCTCAGATGATACATCAGTTAAAAATAACTGGGAAATATCAAACAATCACATGCAAACCTGTGGGACAGCTACTTATCTTGAATACCGAAATGCTTTCTAGTCGTGCGTTAAGTGACAAGTCTCACTTTTGCCACTGGAAACAGAATCTAAATGAAAAATAAGCAGCAAGGACTCAGGACTTCCAGCTAGGAGTATCACAAAGAACCCACAACCTTTCTTCCTTTGCGCTCAAGAAGTACCAGAACTGCCTTAAGAGTAGAAATTGCCTCTACTTCACATGGAGTTCCTGTATCGTAACCTTACGTACAGGGCTGGTTACTACAGACTGGACAGAGAAGTGGAATTCAAAGCCATCACTCTGTGAAAGAAGAGAAATGGGTAAACTCATATGCAGTTTAGCATAAAGATCTGGCCATCCAGAGTCATTTCACTGCACAGCTAAGCAGGAGATGGATGTGATTCCTATTTCTTCCTTCCAGCCCCAGTACAGCGAAACCAGCTCACTTAAACCACTGGAGGGGAATCTCTAAAGAACCCCAGTAACTGCCTTCAATTGCTAAAATAACCATTACCCAATAATCCCATCTATGGTTTCTCATTTGAGCTGCTCTGATCCCTTTAGAAAGGAGGAATAGCAGCATCCATCATTTAAAAAGAGAATACAATTGAAGTTAAAACAATTCATCGATTAATCAAAAAGTCATCACACACATCCTGTGAAATATCCAACGAAGACATCCCAGCTCAGCAGCAAAACTGTGTTCATTTCAGGTATTTACATAAAAGACTAGGATTAGGAAAAGCGTGAGGGCTCAATGGCCCAGAAGGTTTCTCCAAGCTTCAAATTACTTTCTCCTTGTTCCTTTCCATCCTATCCAACATGCCTTTGAGAGGCACTTATGACCACACTTCTTACATTCATCCACCCAAACAGATGTTCAGCAACAGAGAAGACTGTCCTAGCAATTCCTCACAGGAACTGAGGTTGTGGACCAGACTAGGAGGGCACTAAGCAAAAAGCCTCCTTAAAAGTGGAAAGAATCCACCTAAGATTTCACGGGAGCTGAAGATCATAACTACTTGTAAGAATAAACAGTTGCAACTCACTTTTTCCCGGATTTGATAGATCAAAGGAGGGAAGTATATTGTGAGGAAAAGGGAACAAAGTTAAAGGAATAAAGGCAAAGCACCAGGAGAGTCTGGGGCTGTTCTTCAAAGAAACAGGCAGAAGGGAAAGCAGAAAGGGAAAACAAAGGAGCAATGGGAGAAAAAAATAATACCTAAGAAGGGAAAGTGAAGTGAAAGGGGCAATGGGCTCAGAGAAAAAGAGAGGTTAAAAAAACCAACCAAACAAACAACATAGTCAGATGGGGCACTCAAAAAAAAAAAAAAAAAAAAAAAAAAAGAAAAAGAGAATAAAGACTAACAGAAAGTAAGGTTAAAAAGTGAAGGAACAGAGAGCACGTGAATAGGAGGTCAGAGAACCAAGATGTAACAAACAGTGAGGAATTCAACAAATAGAAAAGTCCCCTCAATATTAGAATGCGTGAATCTGTTGAGCTATTCCCTCTACTTTCACTTGCCCTAATGGAGTTGGTGCTGGAAACAGAATTTGAGACACAGGCAGGGGAAGGGAGAGGCACATCAGAAGAGGTGAAAAGGATCAGAAGCAGCATTTTTTCCTCTATAACCTCTCATATTTTATAGCTTCACCTCAACAGAATACATGATCATACATGGTATAACCTTCAGGAGGTGAGTTTGCAGTTTGTCTTACATGACATGCTGTCAATCACTGTATAAATCATTGCTCAATTTTTCTTATGCTTGCATTCCAAATTAGACTTCCTCAGCAAAGCTGTTGTTCAATCTCAAAGAAGGTTAAATGGTTTTCCAGCTGATCCTTGGCCACAGTTTCTTTCAACTCAGCTCAAAATAGGGGCCAAATCCAAGCTTGGCTCTCTGCTGTCTGTTTTCAGTATTACTTGATAAGTTCCTTTCATCTGGAAAAACCTTCAGATTTATCTTCCACTTTTCCCCTGTACACAGATAACGGGCAAATCACAAGCACCTTCGCTGAACATGTGTGGCTCAGATGGTTGTGAAACATAGCGGGGCTCCATTTCCACACACTGACTTACAAGACCCAAAGTCATTTGTTGTTTCCTACTTGTTAGGCTCCCCAGTCCAGTCCAACTATAACAATAATGGACTTAACAAGAACTCATTTTGTTGCTGATTAAGCTTTGCTACCACAACAGCCAGGTAGCATGGAGAGACATGCTAGTGTAGGACTCTCCAGGGTAGCTCATGAGAGTCCACCTACATCTGCATATTCCAGATTTTTCCTCCCAGCCCAGCAAACTTGGCTAAAACATTTTGTTTTCTACTTAAGGGGGTTGTGAAAAAGTAATGTTCTCATCTGAGAGCAGGTCTCCAAAGATTTGTGCAGAGGATGCGAGCTCAGCTCCCACGGTCAGGCCAGCCCCAAGGCTCACATCTGAGAGGGCATCCTCACACTGGAAGCCCTCCATAGCCTTAGCAGAACAGAATGGTTTAAACCAGTAAGGCTGATTCATAGAAATGATAAAACCAGATTAGAAGATCTAATCTCTAGGCAGCAGGAAGAACTGATGGGAAGGCCAGCTGTGAAAATCACTGTCATTACACAATGCACAAGAATGGACCAAAAATGCTACTGTAGGATGATGTCCTGTATCATGAGTTGGTCAGAAAACATTTGTAGGATTATTACAATGTACCATTTCTCAAATTAATTGCTAAACTCCTGATAGAACATACACTGAAGTCCATAGGAAAAAGCCAACTGCTTTCAGCATGCATTGGAACAAACTGCAAAAATTTACACTTATGCACAAACTTGCAACAGGATGCAAATAAAATGATATCCCTGCTTATGAAAGCAGTCAGATCAAGCAGACTGTAAAATTAAACTGATGCACTAGCACACAATACAACCTAAGCAAAAAATTATATCCCTGGCTATCTAGTAATACTGCTGCATACATCTAGTGGGCATGATTAGCACGTTATGAGGCCATTACTTTAGCAGACAAAATATAACCAGAAGATTGTTATTTCTCATGAAAAAGGTTTCGGCTTGTTAGTTTTTAACACGGATGGTCAAATTTAGGTTTATTTTCTCAGTACACTGTTGAGTTATTAAAAAAAAGCATCATATAGAGGTTAACTCAGAAGCCTTGGAAATCAAGGAAAACCACCCTTTATTATGCGTGATCTTTGGTTTATCTCCTGATCAGTAAAATATGAGCTGTGTCCCTTCAGTGAGGTCCTAATTCATTAGGATTTTTTGCCTGGCAGTAGAAGCCACAGGTTGGAGAGGAATATGGTTTACGAGTGCTGCAGGTCAGAGTTAACACACATTTTTTCATAGAAACATGGAATGGTAGGGGCTGGAAGGGACCCCTGGAGATCACTGAGTCCAACCCCCCCGTGTTTCCCCTTGTTACCATTACTTCTCGGCCTGTCACAGGGCACAACTGAAAAGAGACTGGTCCCTTCTACTTGACACCCACCCTTCAGATATTTGTAAGAATTTTTTTAAGGCCTTTGACTCACAATCAGGTTGCTGCACCAGAAAGTGTTATCCCACTTTGGCTGATGGGTAGTTACTGCCCATGTAAGATGTCTTACCCTTGTATGGAAGCAAGGCAACCCCAGGCAGATGGCTCCAACAACACCAGGGTAAGCCTGGGGAGACAGAGTTCCTGCAGAGCAGCCAAAGGACAACACCAACTTTGACAATGGCAACTTGTATTAAAGCCTTTAGCAATTATTCCTCATCAAAGCCTCTAAATAATTAAGTCCTCTCTCCAATGAGAGCAACAGTTCATGCATGTTTCCCATTGCTGCATGGTTAAGTTTGGTGACCCACATGAAGGACGCTGCTGCAGCCTTGGCCAAGCCTCCATCACACAGACACAAAAATGCCAGTCGTGTTAATTACCCCCGAGCATCCGTTTTGTGGCAGTCTTGGCACAGCCACTAGAGACACTGAACTTTTCATCCTCAAAGATGATCCCACCAAGATGGATGTGCACAGTGGAGAGAATACTCACTTTTTTTTTTTTCCTGACAGACAGCAAAATTCCAGATTTCTGAGTGTAGATCCAGATGCAAAGGCACTGATGTCCCTTTGGCTAGTCTGCTGTCTCCAGGAGGCTCTGTTATTTAGCTCTGATCTGATTGGGATTCAGGCTAATGTAACAGAACCAAAAACTCTCTACTGCTCTTGCCATCCTGTTGCCATGTCATATGAATTCATAAGGTGAGAATTTCTCTCAGTTTCAGCTCTCCTTGCTGTGCAGTTTTAGAAAGAGAGGGGGTATCATTCAATGAACATCTGCAGCTTACACCCAGTCCATGTTAACAGCTACCACACCCTACATATAACTAGATTTCCCCCCTGCTCCCAAGACACTTTGATTCACCTTCAGTATCCGAGTGGGTGAGATTTTACATTTGTCCCCATTTTGTCCTCTCCCTGCTGGCTGCCACATCACTTGAACACAGAGGCACGACATGGCCAGGAGGGTTCTGATGTGCTCATAGCCACACAGGTACCATGTGAGCCCCTTCCTCCAGGATAGCAACCCCTCTGTCGCTGCTTACTGTGGATATTCAGAGTGAATCTGGCTGATTCTTGAAAGGATGCTTGCAATAGGGGAGAAGAAAGAAAGAAAAAAAAGTCACAATTTATGCTTTGTCAGAAACAGAATTTACCTCCCCACCCCCCCTTTTTACTACACACACTATACCCAGGTATCCAGACGCAGCCAAGCAGCTTGCTTGCTTTGCTTACAAACTCCTTGTTTACCCAGCTTTGGTTCAGAGAGATAGAGGAGGTTTCTTATAGGAACAGCTGGATTATGAACAGGGCAGGGAAAAGGTGCCCCATGCCCCACAGCAGCTACTGCTCAGGTCATACCACCCTGTGCTCCCTGCTGGGGATAACCACTCCGAACAAGGCTCTTCCCCTGTTTCACAGGGAAGCATCCAAAAAATCCCTGCCCAAATCCACAGGTAACACAGAGCTGATGCTTACAGAAAATCACTCACAACTGCAAACTATCCCAATTTATCCCTTCTGGAAAAAGCACTCCCTATCCTTTGCAATCCCACGAGCAGGCAGCTGAGCGAGCACATCTCCGTGCCCCTTGCCCAACTTCCAGACACCCCCCACCACCCCCCCAGGTGGGTTTTTTGCGGCGGCCCCCCTCCCCGCCCCCTTGCCCCCCCCCCCACCCCCCCCCCCCCCCCCCAGCTGTTTCTTTCTCCCCCCCCCCCCCCCAACTCCGCTATGCAAACCCCAACCTCACAGTCCAACCATCTTCCTAACGTTACCATGGTTTCCCCTGGTGCTCACCAAAGCTCATGCCCGCGATGTAACCTAAGATGCTTTTCTTAAAAACCTGTAAGAGATTCCTATGTGTGAATTGCAGTCCCACTCTTTTCTGTTCCCCCAGATTTATTAAAAATACCTAATCCCAACTGTGCCAGTTTCTCAAGAACACACCTCAATGGTTTCTGTAGGAAGGGCAAGCCTATATAAAATATCAGAGGCAGGATCTCACTACCATAACAGCTAGAGAAGTATCCAATCTAGGGACATAAGTGTATTGAGTTCCTGATGATCCTTTTAGGGTGGGAGATTATTTTAACTCCTACCTTTTCCAGGTTTTCCCCCTCAATTTCATCATATTTGAAAGAAGCTACTCAAGGCTCTCACACCAAGATTTCTGATGCAAGAATTCCACACCGCAGACCAAAAATAGCAGAATTATGAACACTGAAAGTGTCTAGCAAGGCTTTTCATTTTAATTCATATTTGAGAAAGGTTTCTAGCAGCTGGAGAAAGTAAGAGCTGTATTCATAAAACCCTTGGCTATTTGCCACACGAATGGTGCTTTTATTGAGTGGAGGGGGGGGTGGGAAATGGGGAATGTGCCTATTCCGCATCAGGAATGCATTTCTCTGATTCATAAATCCTCCCCCTCTCCCCCAGCTGACTAAAGGAAACCTTTCTCAGTTTGCCACTGCGATGAGAGAAGGCGAGAGCGATTCTCTGAGTGTGCCAGCCCCAGAAAGAGGTATTTCAGTTAAAACAACACGCTTATTAAAAACACACACACATAGGACTATGTGTTACAGCCTGGCCGAGGGATGCTCAGACCCAGCCCAGACAACAGCAGGGACAAATCTCTCAAAGGTGCAGCCAACCCATCATACTAGCAGCCTGCCACAAAGTGTAACATCCTGCCATCAATACATGTATTTTTCAAGACAGGTCTGAGAGTTTCCAATCTAAAGGTCCCACTCAGACATAGGTGGGGAGAAGGAATGAGTTATGAGGATGCAGAACTGGAACGTAGAAAGATGAAGGGATAAATAAATCTAGAATAATTTCAATATTGGCAAATGAAGATAACATGTGGACACAGCTGGAAATGGGAACTACAACTCCCGATTGCCCTCAAGAAAAGCTTTGTCCCGAACTGCAGGTACCACAAGACATTACAGATGCTGCTAAGATGCAGGGAAATACCTGTAGCTCGGTTCATTCTAGGCTTAGTGACTTTGCAGCTCAGCACTCTTAAAAATGGAGCAGTTTGGGTTAATAAGATAGATCTAACTTTTGGTAGATTCCCAGGTGAGGAGCTTAAAAGTAAAAATAAAATAAAAGCCACTTAAACATTAGGGCTTGGCAGCAGCCAAGGGGAAAATTTGGATGGGGATTTTCAGACTTCAGCTCCATCTCTCCTACTTTGGGCACTTCAACCCTTAACCGTGTGTAACCCTTGACAGCTTGCCCAGCACCCCACAGGGGCTGAACCCAAATCTTAAGGTCTTGGTAGGGACATGAACCAGGCACTTGATGTGCAGGGACTGACATTGCAGCATCCCTCCACCCTGGGCAGGAGCATCTGCACTGCACAGTCCGGTCTAAATAACAGATTCTGATGCTTCAGCAAGCCTCACTTGAAGTATTTCTTCATTTCATACCATCTGTGTGAGGTTTAATTTCAGCCCTATTCTTGTCCTGGCCATTGTGGACGTGAAGAACATGCTGTTCCACCCTGTTTGCATTAATGCTCAGATACAGAGTGGCAATACAGACAGGGCAAGGAAATTGTGGACTGATTCTGCAAGGTCATGGATCTTTAAATAGCATTTCATATCAAAGTCAAAAAAGACTGCATCTACTATACAGGCAGCAGACCAAATCCTAAACTTTTCCTCAGTTTGTCCCTGGAATAGATGCTCATGGCTCCAAAGTGAAGGGTGAGGATAAACTTCAAACTCCCCCTCACCAGCAAGTGCTTTTCCCAGTTGAGCTAATTAGGCAAAGCCAAGAGAAAGTCTGCCAGCTCTCACAGATTATACCCTAAAAGAAAACATACTTGGCAAGCCACTGAAAAAATGCTATAAGCAGCTCACACGGTCACTGCTTTTCCCTCCGCACTGCTAGAAGTTATCTTTCAGAATGTGCTGCTGAGCTCCAGGCTACAAAGTTTCTGTATGAATTATATTGCCCAAAACTTGTAAAGAAAAGGAGCGTAAGACTGCATGGAAACAAAAAATAGCCCCCACCCTTCTGTATAGCTCACCTTATATCCGTATTGTGCTTCATGACTGTGAATAAACCCTAAAAGACTGCAGAAAAAGGACTAGTACACATACCTGCTTTCAAAGTGACCCCTAAAACCCCCAAATAAACCATCACCCAAATCACACAGCATGTAAAAAAATTAACATGGATTCATTCCTATTAATTTCTAATGGGATGAAGAATCTAGTTACTCATTTGTGTCCTTAAAAAGAGCCACATTCCTATCGGAAAGTCTCATTCTCATGGAGAAGGAGTAAACCACTCAGAAAACATGTCCTTCTCTAATTGTGGTGGTAGAGTGTGTATGCACCCAGTGCTTGCATATGTAAGCAGTCTCTTCAGCAACCTCCTCATTAAATTAATGTTTATCACATTGCATGCTTGAAGTGTTTCCTTTTCAGTATAAGAAATTCCACACTGCTTCCCCACTCCGACTCCTAGAAGATTTTGGGCACGCATTCCCACCAGAGCATCATATGTTACCATACAGTTCAGGTTTTCACTCAATACCAAAAAGAGACCATAATAGACTTTGGACCCAAATGCACTACATTTTGAGGATAATGCTTCCATATTGCACGTTGTTACATTATATTGCAACAAGATAATCACAAGATTGATTTTGATTAACTAACCCCCAGAACAGTTAATTTCCAACACTGCAGCCTAACAATTCAACATCTGCTCATGGCCAGTACATGGGGGGTTGATAAATAACATCAGTTACATAATATCAATGGGAATTGCTTGGTTACAAATCTTACCCTGCATAAACCTCTGATCCATGTAATTTCTCTAACACTCAAAAAAACCCATTTCACATGTCACAGTTTACCCACTGCTGCATTATCTCATTAACTATCTCCTCCAAAACCAGATTGGGAAAGCAAATCCTACTGAAAATCCACAGATTTAGGGCACTTACAAGTATCAGATGGCATGCCCCAGAACCTGAGTTTTTGTATAAACAGATGCACAGCATTGATGGTCTTTTTTAGTCACATTGAACTGGAAAAATACAGCATCTTACCTTCTTCCCAAATGGGCCAAGAAGTTCAGGGTCCTGACCTTAAGTCCTTTGATAGGCTTGACATGGCTCAAGACATTCAGCTACAAGCCCTTCTGCAGGTTCATGACAGCAACTGAAGCAAGCACTGCAACAGGCACCACCCAGGTTTACCTGGGTGCTCTCCCAACCCTTCAGCATCCTGCTGTTTAGCACTGCATAACCAAAAAAACCCAAGAAAACAAAAAAACCCCAACCAAACAAACAAAAAAACCCACCAAAAACCCCTTACTTATCAAGTGGAGGGAGCTTGGTGCCCAAGAGGAGCAGCAGTAAAAAATCTGAGCACATGGCATAAACCTCTGAAAGAGCTGCAAAGGGTTCATGAGTTTCTGCCTAGGACTCCAGTGCACCATAAAGGGGTGCAAAAACCCCTCATGTTTTAGCATTCAGACCTAATTCCTACTGTAAATCCAGCCCTGATAGCACACCAGGGAGAGGCGAGTGCCCCAAGCAAAGGCACCCCATGGCAGCTTTCTGCGTTCTATCACATAGTCCCTGGCTGTGGGGAAGGTGGAGAGGTTTGGATGTGGGGATCTGACTCCCAGCTGGCACTGGGGTGCAACAAGGGGCACAAGCAGCAAAGCAAGAGAGAACAAGCCATGGCAGGATGCCTTTAATAAGCTCAAACCCAGGAAAAAAAGCAACTGCTACTACAGTGTCTGAAAAAGCAGAGACAATTGGCCACAAAGGAACCAAAGGTGCCCCGCCCTAAACAGAAACATATCTTGCTGCTCAAACAAGGGATTTCTCATTTAGTAGGGGAAAAAAGAAAAAAACCCTGGGGACTGCAAACCACCCAACATCCAGTTGGACTGAACAGCATCCAGTCTACAGCTGATTTCCATTTTAAATAAGCTGCAACACTACCAAGCACAGTCAGATCATTCAGAGATAAATGTAAGCAGAGGGAAGAATTTTTTTACCCTGCTTCACAGTCAAATACCATTTTGTGTGATCTATACCAAAAATAAAAATGCGACTGCCAGACACTGGAGTCTCCATCTCCTAGCAACACCTCCCCACCCAGTGTTTGACTCCAGACCCTCCAGCTCCCGCCTGTAAGCACAGCTCCCTTCCCCGGTGTGTGCAAATGAGAGCTATAGACACACATACATAGAAGCATGCACATATACATGTGTTTATTTAAAAGCCAGGGGGAAAATTAAGCAAATATTCTCAAGCCTGCACCCAAGCACTGCTTTCCAGGAGCACACCACGCTCTGCAGGATGGCAGCTCTCACTAACAGTGATGTAGGTGGAAGGTGCTCACCCATCTGGTGATAAACTTGCTGACAAGCAGAGGGCTTTTTATAGTCTCCTGTAAGCCTTAAGCCCCCAAATATATCCTGTATATTAAAAATTATTAATATTCATTCAATATTTCTAGTAAACAGCTTCTGTGTGTATAGCAGGCTGTGGAAATGCTCATGACACATCAGTTTGCTTCAAGTTTCAGTTACCAACTTTTAGGAAACAAACAAGACAGCAAAATACTGCATCTACATAGAGCAGCTCCTGTTAAGCATATTATTCCAACCATTTAAAAAACCCAAACCCAACCATTTGACATCTCACCTATTTGTTGTGGTGCTTCATTCAGGCAGAGTCAGGGCTTGTCAAGACTGGAAGTGGAGATCAAACAAACCCCACATGGTCTTGTGAGCAAAGACAGAAGGAAGCCACTGAGAGCTTGCAATGTAAAAACTTGCATGGACTGACAATTTTGGAGCTGCTTGAAGATTATGGTATTTTCTCAGGCTTTCCAGGAGTTAGAATTATTACTGTCTTACCTAAAGTTTACTATTTGTTAATACTGTTTCTCTTATGCCTTCATGTATGTCTAGTGTTCTGATTCAACCTGCGGTTTCATTATACTACATCTGGATTTGTATGACAGCAACCTTCCTGTTTCTACCCTGAGCTTGATATTTTAGTTAGTTATTTGTTCAATTAAGTTATCATTTTATTAGTTAGCATAGTACAGTTGCATAGTCCGGTGATTGTTTTAGCAGGTAACTTTTGTTTATACACACTCCTGTTCTAGCTTCCCAACTAGCTCTTTAATGCTTCAGAGCATGGATTGTGTTTGTGACTCTTTCTGCTGCTTCACACAATTGAATAAGAAATGGAGAGGTCACAATTCACACTACTAAGACATGGCAGGACTACTCTGCAAATATGCTAGACCAGTTTCCAACTGTGCTGCTTCCTCAGGATGAGCATGCATGTTTTGGGTTGTTTGTTTTTTTTTTTTAGCATGAACATGGTCCGTACTTTTACATTCTATTTAGGTAATGAGGGAGGACAACTTGCTTTCATTATGAAACCTTTTGGGCTTTTGGTGAAAATTGTCCATCAAGTGATTGCTCGAAAGAAAAATGGACCCAAGCCTCTACACAAACAACAACCCCCTTCCCCTAGCACTGCTCTCTGAGCTGAGGAGCTTGTCCTGCTTTGCCTGAGCTCCGGTCTGGAGACACAGTGGTCCTAGAACAGCACTTGCAGGGGTGCCACCACCCAGGCAAGAGGCAGCTGAGACCACAGGATTGCAAAGCAAGTAGACTTTCACCTTACAGAAAACACACCCACATCAGCTGCTTTCCAGCCTCTGCTGCTGTGCAGTATGGCAGGGGCATTCTTTTTGGGGGGTTGTAGTTGTCTTCTTAATGAGTTAAACAGGCAAGCTTTATCACAGAGGAGAGTTCGGATTGCTAAATGTGTCATTCATGATAAGGTTTTCTTCCCCTCAGAGTACATTTCTAATGAGAAGTTCTAGAAAGAAGTAGCCAGCTCAGAGCAGCTGTGTTATTATTTAATACACAACATTACCCTCCCAGACTGCAGGCTGTCCTAGGGTTGAGACACTAAGGAATGGAGAGTGCTATCGTGAGGATGAGCTTCTAGCTCATAAGAAACAGCAGCTGACAGCACTGCCAAGATATGGAGACGGTGTCAGCTGCCTGCAATGAGTACTGATGTTATTGATGTTTCCTTCCCTGGGCATCTGTTTTGCTCCCTTGTATTAACACAACTACTGACCCACAGGAAAGCCCCTATAGCTGCTTTGCCAAGTGAACTGCTCATCTGCCATCACCCCCACTGCACTGGCCAGCAGCTGCTAGCAATGGGTGGCACCATCTCCCCAAATTCATCCCTTCTCTACTGCTCATTAATTTACTTACACTGGATCTTGCACTTCTTCCAGACCAGAGTGAAAGGCAGCAAGGAGACACCCACAATTGCCATCTCCCTTCCTCAGCATGCAGGACCTAGAGCACAGCACCACCTCACAATCACCCTTCTCCAGGACACTTCCTTTCTTCCCCTCTAGCCCATTACCTACCCAGCCAAACATGTTATTTCAATACCATCAATTCCTTCTACCCACCCACCTCGTCTCCCAGTCTGAGGTACAGCTGGGCCTCACAAGGTGTGCGTGGGGTCATACCTCCCACTCCACAGCATCTCTCCTTTGGGGATGTCCTGTACAGAATTAATGCAACTCCCCTGGCTGGTGCCACTCCAGCTACAGTGTCACTGAAAGCAAGGATCAGCCCAAAGGAGGGCACATCCCAAGGACAGTGTCACTCTTGGGCGAGTGTCACTCCAAGGAAAGTGTCATCCCCAGGCACGTGGTCTCCAAGAAGGGTACTGCTTCCAAGCAGGTGCACTATAAGAAGGGTTCAATCCAAGCAGGGTGCATCCTAATGGGTGTCACTGTTAGGTAGCTGCACCACCCAGGCAGGTGTCACTTCGAGGATGGTACCACCTGCAGTCAGATGCAGTCTTTGACAGGTGCCATCCCAAGACAGGTATACCATAAAGAGAGTGCACCAAAAGGAGAGTGCACCCCAAGATGAGTGTCCTCATCAAGCAGATGCATGGCAGGGAGGGTGTACCCTGAGGACAGTGTCACCCTAAGGAGATGTCACTCCCAGGCAGATGCACGGCAGGGGTGGTATGCCCCGGGGACAGCGTCGCTCGAGGAAGGTGTCAATCTCAGGCAGATGCACCCCAAGCCGGCTGCACCCCAAGGAGCGTTCAACCCACACCGGGTGCACCAGAAGAAGGGCACGCCCCGAGGAGGGTGTCACCCCCAGGCAGATGCCGCCCTAAAGGAGTGTCACCCCCAGGCAGGTGCACCCCAAGGAGGTGTCCACACACACACACACACACACACACACGCACCCCTCTCCCCGCCTCCGCGCACCGAGCCCGGCCGCCGCTCCCGCCCCGCCGCCGCCGCTCCCGCCCGCCGCGCCGAGCCGGGCCGGCCCTGTGCATTGTGGTCCGTCGGCGGGGGGCGAACATGGCCGAGAAGCAGAAGCACGACGGGCGGGTGAAGATCGGCCACTACGTGCTGGGAGACACGCTGGGGGTCGGCACCTTCGGCAAAGTCAAGAGCTGAGTACCGCGGTCCCGGGAGGAGGGGGCCGGACTCGCAGGGCTTCTCCCCTCCGCTCCCTCCCGTTGCTTTCCCTCCCCGCTAACGCGGGCCTCCGCGCCGGGCATGGGCATCGCCTCCCTTCCCTCCCTTCCCTTCCCTTCCCTGCCCTTCCCGTCCCCGTGGCGGTTCTCCCGCCGCGGCGCGGCCGCGCAGCATCCGCGGGGTCCGGCGGGGCGCGGCGTGGGGCGGGCGGTGCTCGGCCGGCGGAGCCCGGCGCCTCCCCGGTGGGCACGGGGTGGGAGGAGACCCCTTCTCGGGGCGGGGGTGTGTGTGTGGAAGGGATGAGGGAGGTCGTGGGTAGGTGGTGGAAGATGCAGACCTCGCCCCTCAGCAGCCCCCGTTGCCTGCTGCAGCCCCCGGTGCTCCGAGCAGGACCCACCAAAACTTTCCTCCCGCACTAGGAGGAAGGTAATGGGAAGGCTGGACAGCAAACTGGGCACTGACAGGCATCCTTCCCCCGCTTGTGCCGAGGCTGTGGTCCCTGCTGCTCCTTCCTTCCCCTTCGCCGCCGGGTGGGCGTGAGGAACCGGCAGCTTCAAAAAGGTTTCTGCTGCCGCCCCTCGGCTCATCCATCACCCTGCGGAGCAGAGCAGGGGGTTCCCTGGCAGCCGGGGGAGCGGCTTCCGCGGGGCTGAGACCTGCAGCAGGCAGGGATGGAGGGCTCGAGTCAGGCTGGGGCTGTACGCAGGGACTCCTCTGTCATGACAGAGCAATCAACTCACATTTTCAAGTCATCCCCTTTGCTTTACCCGACTCGAAGATTTCCAAATATTTGTAATTCCGTTTCCTGCGAATTCTGCCATTGTGTGCAATTTTTATCTTTGAATCAAGATACTAAAAAAGCACAACAAACCAGCCACAAAATTTATTGTCTAAGTGAAATGGAGAGCTGTGATTCCTGGTTAGTAGTGGGTTTGGCTCAAGCCAGGGGAGCAGCTGCCCTGCTCCGTGGCCCCCTGCCCCACTGGGATGTTACCCGCAGGGCTGTGGCTGGGAGAAGGGGTGATGTGCCCACACTCAGTGACTGGAGTTTTAAAATAAACTAAATATTGCCAGCAGGGGAAAGAAACCACTGCAACCACTGGAGGTCAATCTACCTGTGACCGTTTAATCAGGCCCCTAAAAATATATTATCACAAATTCATTGACTAAAGAATTATCAGAATAAATACTAACAGTGAGGACCATTTAAATGTCTATCGTCAGACCTCAAAAAATGCTCTAAAGGCAATTTTTTTTTTCTTGCAGACCAAATAAAGCCTGCCAGCAATAGCCCTTTTTCCTTAACTACCTTTCAGGGGTAACCAACACAAGCACCCCCCACCCCACATATGACTTGACTTTGGTAAAAACAGTTTCCAAAGAAACACTTCAAGTAACATAAAAGAGATTTGCTAGCTCAAAATCCTTTGTGGGTAACTTTATAGTACCCTTTATATATTGTTTTTCCTTAATATTTTGCTTATAACTCACAGATTAAATTTGGATTTCAGGTTGGAAACCAAGATGGGGAAATAGATCTCCTGTTTATACAAAATGACAGCATTTTAATCAAATGAGCTTTAGAAAAAACCTGTATTCACCCTATTTAGCAAGAAACATGAGAAAAGCAAAGAGATTTTTTCCTGATTGGTTCAAACTTCATATATGTTGTGTATAATAATTGCTTTTTCACTAAGGCGGCCACTGCCGTCAGTGACATTTCTTGTTGCTGATGTGTTTTCATCAAACTCTGCCTTGCACAAGACTTTGTAAGAGGGACTTTTTCCTGCCTTATCGTCAGTCAAGAAATCATAGATTCCAATTTTTAAGGTTTACAGTTATTATGGAAATAAAAATAATGGCCATGAAAGGAAGGATTTAGTGATGATGGGGTACTAACCAGAGCTTGAATTTGTGGCTGAAGCTAAATAGTCATTTTGAGCCATCAGAAACCAGACATATGACAGAAAATTCCCCGTCGCCCTGGCTCAGCACTGTCTGGGTCACAAGTGAACTGATCCTTGTAAAAACTAGCTAAATGCTGTAAGAAACTATTAGTTCTGAGTCCATTCATTTCCTCCATCTCATTTACAGCAAGACCATGCAAGGGATGGAGGGGAGCAAATAGGTTGGCAGATGGGAGCAGGAGTTTGGTGATAATGCTGAAATTCCAGCTGGAAATGGTGATGGAAATACAGCATCTGTTAGAAGAGGGGAAGGTGACAGGAGTTAACGTGGTGGGTGGACAGGAGGTCTCACGCCAAGGGTCAGCATTACTACACAGAATTATGCCAAATAGAAGGAGAGCTGCTGATAATTATTTTTCCCTGTCCTCCAGGCCAAAGAGAAGATTAATTTGCAGAAAATACAACTGTTGAAATGATCTGGGAATCTGAGTTTAGTGAAATAATGGAAGGTGGTGGTGGCAAGAATGGATTATTAAAATGGCTGCTGTGTTTGCCCTGGGCACATCCCACCCTCTGCGTCCCCAAAGAGCAATCCCACGACCACAGCCCTCACACAACGAGGTTCACAATGGTTGCAGCTTGGAGAGCTTCAATCACAATCCAGTGGAGTAACACAAATATTTTTCTATGTGCTGCCACACACGACATCCCTGGTGGCCACGTGGTGGTTTCTTACCCACACTTGTTGGTCATCAAGGTGATCAGTTTGTGGTTCCTCAAGGACTGGCAGTGCTTGGGTTATGTTCATGATAGCGCCTTCATGGGCTCGAGTCAGGCTCAGATCCCATTTTCCCAGGCACTGTATCACTGCAGCTGAAGGACAAACCTTACGTTGGAGAGAAGATAAACTAAAGGAGACGGAACAGATGAAGGAAAAGGGAAAGGAAGGTTGATAGAACATACGAGCAAGAGGCACCGGGGCAGAATTAATACAGTGTTGCTAAATATATGCTTTGGATGGATTTCATTTTTAACTTTGGGCTCAGATAAGGGCCAGCACAGCTGATAGGAGTTTTCTCACCCCTCTCTAAACTTTTACATTCCCCTGAAGTGTATGCAAAAATATTAACTGCTTGTGCTACCTGAACTGGATCAAACCCACACCCAGAGGTAGGCTTCTAGGTACCTGCTATAAAAAAGCCATGCTGTCAAGGAGTTTTAATGATTATCTCAGCTTACTGTAGGATAAACACTCCTCCTCCTCCTCCTCATTTTTTTTTCTCTTATAAAAAACCCCTAAATTAGAAGGGTCTTCTTTCAGAAACTAAATCCATTATATGTTTACCCTTCTTTCCTTAATAGCACCTGATGCTGAAGCTGACTGCTGATGGCAGTCACACATGCAAGCAAATGGGGTGGCAGCTGAGGACACCTTTATGGAGTTTAGGGTCAGCATTACCACCTTACCCTTATGGCTGGGCTATTTTTTTTTTTTGCAGCACAGTTTGCAATGCTGCTCCTTGTCTGTGTGGAATCCGTGTCCCCTGCTTGCCCCAGTAGATTCCTAGTTGCTAGTTTTAAGCTGAGTTGGAGCTTACCTGAATGCTTGTCCCTAAAGGACAAGACATGCTCAAATCTCCTTTCTAATACTGCTGCTCAGCCCTCCCTTCTCCCCCTGGGTTTTTAATCCAGGGAGGTAGTGAGAGGGAAGGAGAAGGCTTCCTCACCACCACCTGAGACCACTATTGCCCATCCTTGTGGCAAGGAGAGGACAAACCCATTAGGGACAAGCTGCACGAGCATCCCCTTCTTTATCTGTGGGAGGCATGGGACCTACCACTGCTCCTCATGCTGGGGATGGATCATCCCACATAGGTACTCCAGCACATGGGGTCAGAGACAGTGACTCTGGGAGCAGAGGGAAGGTGTCCATACTGTCCCATGGCAAAACTCCTGCATCTACAGGCTGCAGCCAGAGAGACATGAAAGGCTTAGAAGTCTCCCACCACATAGCAAATTATATTTTCCGTTTGTCTCTCTCTCAAGGCGCTCGAGTAGTCTTAACAAGCCACTGGGGACTGAAACAATAATATCTCTGTATCTAATGCTTACTGTAAACAAAGGATGGATTACAAAATAGACTGTTTATTTTTAATTATTAATGTGTTTGAGCTAGCAGACCTTCACAGAGTTACACGTTGTTTGTCATGGATGGAAAGGAGATGAACTATTCCATGATGGTATTAAAACCAATAATTATTCATTCCAGGCATGGCCATTTTTTTTCACCCCAAATGTGTAGCAAAATTTTTTCCAAGCATATACTGAGATAAGGCCAGAAAGGGTTGCCTTGAAACAAAGGATGGCAGAAATCAGGGGTTTCTTCCTAGTTCAGCAATAAACCTCTTTGCTTCTCTGTTTCTCAGTTTCCCAACTAATGGCTTAGTGCATTATAATTCTTCAATAGAGCTGAATGACTAAAGGGCAGCTTCTTGTGCTCCCAAGAGAGAGCAGAGGTATTGCAGTGCTGTAGCTGACCAAATGAAATGCTGCTGGTAAAAGACTTGATCTCAAAGATGCCTGATGAAGTTGTCTTACACTCTTCCGTCGTGCCTTCCCCAGCTTCCTCGGTGTAAAGTATACCATGCATATACCGTGACAGCCTTGGCAAAGAGAGATCAGCACCCTTTGTATGACAACTATTGGCACAGCTCGGGGAGAATTTCTTGCTGTCAACGAAGGGGCTGTACCCCAGCCCCTGTGCAAGCCCCAGTTAAGCTTGAGCACGCTTTTGTACCCCTTGCCCACGTGCTGCTTTGCAGAGTCTTGCTCCAGCAAAGCCTCCCTGCCGTGGGGCAGGCCCAGCACTGCCCTGCTCTCCTCTGCCCAAGGATGCACCAGGGAAAATGCTGCCTCAGACTATTTACAGCGCTCTCCTTGCACTGCACCAGAGGAATTATCTGCCTCCTCCAGCCTCCAGCTAATCCCTAAATTGCATCTATACTGCAAGGCTTAGTTTATTTTCATTTCATCTAGCAGTTTTAAGTATTGCGAGGAATAAAATGGACATGCAAAGTGGTGCTTTAATTTTCAAGGACAGCGAAGTGTTTTATTTTTAGAATGCTCTTATTGAGGAAAGAATCTCTAGCAGGTCTTATCTGGTGGCTAATAATAGTGACCTGGCGTGCTCCGAGCGGTGCCGGCGCTGCCGCCCTGCCCTTCTCATGCCGTCTGCTTGCGCCGTTTCCTTCTGATCAGCTCATTAGAGCCTCCAAAATTACAGAGTCTAATAATGTAATAACAAGGTTTGCTCATAATTATTAACTCCTTGAGCTCTATGTTATTACTGGAAGGGTAACGTTCATAATTAGAGAGCACATATATTTACTGTAAGCAGGTTTTCTGTGCAGTCCTTAGAAAACCATCCGTATGTCACCATTTTTAATATCACAGCAGAAAATATTGAGGAAAGGAAGCTCATGGCCAGAGAGCCCTTTTACATATAAACATCCAATTGACAGCTTTCAAGTAGTTTCTATTGCCTTCAATATACATCTTGCTCCCTAGGAGCTTTATATATATATATATATATAGTCTGTTTGTTGATAACAAATGGGTCAAATTCTGAATTTGTTCACACTGTTTCACATCACTGCTGTTAGTACAATTTCCCCAGTGACTGTGGTGCTTCTCCCAGTTTGTGGTTACTGCTTGTTCCTGAACACGGGAGATAAGCATCAGCATATGCACCAAGTGCATATTAAAACCCCCCAGATTAAAGTTTGTATCTCTTCTAAAAGCAGAATTTGCTCTTGCACTACAGCAGTGTTCCTGCAGCTTGTCTTTAAACCAAGAAGCACGCTTGAGAAAGTATAAATAGAAATTCATTTTAGTAATGCAAATCCCACAGTCCTAGTTTGGGCAGGGAAAATCCCTATAACATTTTTTAAAAGGAGTGTGTTAGTCTAGTTTTAAGGCTGGGTTTATTAGGGATTTAATAAACCCATGTGTTACAGGGGAGATTCGCCTCTGCCGTTTAAAAATATTTGTTTCTGATTGATCTAGTTTTTACATGCCATAAATCCTTGCAAATTAGCTTTGGGTATGACCTCCTCCAGTAACTCACTCTGCTTTATTTACTTGAGTGGTTTTTGCAGATAAGTCCCCTCTCTTCTGTCTTCCATGACTCCACTGGGAAAACAATAAAGCAAAGAGATAAAGTTAAAAATATTTCACACTCTCATCTTTTGTTGTTTTGTTTTGTGGGGTTTTTTTTCAAGAATTGCATTTTGCTTAAAAATCACAGTGTCCTAAATTGCTTGTATGAACCTTGCTCCACTGTTCCGTGACTTTGCAATGTTCTTTTTTTTCTAATAGTTGGCGAACACCAGCTGACAGGGCACAAAGTAGCAGTAAAAATACTCAACAGACAGAAAATACGCAGCCTGGATGTGGTTGGGAAGATCAAAAGGGAAATTCAAAACCTTAAACTCTTCCGGCACCCTCATATTATCAAACTGTAAGTACCCTTTCTGGCATGCGTTCAGTTTGCTCCTCCATCTGCAAAGACTTCACATGCACTGTTGACTTGGTTTCAGGAGCTGGCTAAGAGCTGTAGGAAACATCAGCTATGTGGTCAAGTTTTTTGCTTGTTGCTTTTTGAGACTCTCCCACTAATTGACAGGGGGACACAGCTGACACTTGGAGAATTGATGGAAGATGTTTCTTCCACTGGGGCTCTGAGTTACTGTAACAGCCAACAGACCGATGTCCCTGCATCATTTTGCTCAGCTAAACCTGTCCAAGCTGTCCTCTCTTCCATGCAGAGGCCATTATAAAGGTGCCTAGAGAGGGTCTAGGCTTTCCAGTGTTGGGATGCTATTAGGAGTTCTTTTTAGGCTTCATGTCTCCAGGCTTAAAGCTGCTGAGTATTGTGCCTGAGGAATTGCAGCATGGTCAGGCTCATAGAGTGAAGCCTTGGCCTGAAGTCAATAGGATTAATGTTTTAATGGCCTGATTATCCAGAGCTTAAAGGAACATATTTTTATTTAAATTTATTATTCAGACATAAGTTTTCAAAGTTGCCACTCTGATGAACCTGAATTTAAGTTGTAAATCAACACCTGCACTCCAGCCTCTGGGATTCCTTCTCAATCCCCAGTTTGTGCAGCCAGTCCACATTACTGAGGCACTTGATAATATCTTTGGCATTTCTATAAAAGCAAGCTGTTGAATGGTAACTGCAAGGATAAGTTGACATTTAGGTCAGCCTTAAAACTGGCATGAGATATAGCAAATAGCTGGGACTTAGAGGCAAGGGAAAACAAATTCACTCTACAGTTAAATAACTAACCATGCAGCAACTGTTGACTTTAGAGTAATTTCACAGTTTCATGGATTTATTGGAGAACAGATTGGTATTCTTTCATGAAAAAGCCAGCAAGAGTCCTCAGCTGTGTATCCAGCATCCTGCAAGTTAAGTCCTGTTCAAACATTTGTCAAAGTATTAAAGCCTAAAAATTAAACCCAGTTTAACAATGTCAGCGTTCTGTGGTACGTACTGAAGTCATGAAATAGAGTGATAAAGAAAAGAGGTGAGGAGGAGACCGTGGTACATAAACGTCCTCTTTCAATAGCTTTTTACATGTATATAAAAGAAATAGTGGGGCAGTTAACAACAACTTAGATGCCTGGGTTCAAAGCAATTCAGAAAAATTAGGTTGACCCTATTGGTCTTTATGGGACTATCACCCATTCACTTGCTGATCTCTGAAAATTGTTTGAAATCTGTCTGTTTCAAATTACAGCCCATGGAAATTCAGCTGTAAAAAACCCAGAGCAAACAGCAATGTATCTGAAATAAAAGAGAGGGAAGTCTCAGCTGGTGCTGCTGTGAATTCCTGTAGCTGCATTGACCTTGGCTTATCACTGGCCATTTGTACCAGCTGGGACACTGAAATCCCTTTGTAGCTCAGGAATCATTTTGAATGAAAGTGGAGAATAAATTTGCAAGTCAAGGCTGATATTCTTTATTTATATATTTTTTTTCTTCCTCTCCTAGAATGTAGAGGGATTTATTATTTGAAAAAATAATTTTTTTTTTTGGGGTGCCCATCTTTGTTTCGATACCTTTGCAAAAGAAGCTCCCTCTAGTGTCTGGAGTACTTTATCTTCTTTATCCTTGATACCAGGGAAACCAAATATACCCACTCCCTGCCTCCAGCTAACAAAGCCTTCATTTCAAAAGCTCTTGTTTGCAGACCTTAGCCAAAATGGAAATTTGAAAGTCATGAAAGCCCTAAATGTGATAGAATTGTCTGGCAGAGATTTCAGAGGATTGTTTAAAGGCTTTAAGGAAAAGTGTCGGTCTGTAGCAGAGGTCCTTTCACAGACAAGTGAAAGGTTATACTTGAAATAAGATGGCTTTCCAGAAGTGGAAAGCAATTATAAATGCAAGATCCAAACAAATGCTTATTTTAAGGGCTGACATGAAACTACAAATCTAAAAAACCTTTCCCCGTTCTTATTATTATCTAATTATGATTTATTTATTTATTATTTTAATCTGCTTGTGTTTTTACAGGTACCAGGTCATCAGCACACCAACGGACTTCTTCATGGTCATGGAATACGTATCTGGTGGTGAATTGTTTGATTACATCTGTAAGCACGGACGTGTAAGTGCCAGTACCGTGTTGGCCCAAACACTTGTGTGGGAAGAGGATGGTGTTTAGAAGCAAAACGACTGCTAAAGGGAATGCAGTTAAGGTTAAGGCCCAAAATAGAAGTTGCTTCACAGCAATCCCATCTGGAGTGTCTCGTACCCGGCTTGCACAAAAGTTGCGTGCGATTTTTTGCAGCGTTCTCTGATGTATTTCGATACGCAAACCAAAATATCCAAGGTAACATGTTGCTTAGTGCAAATATTTGGAAAACTAGCATATTTTTGTAATTTTTAGCTATGGGTTGCCTGTCAAAACCCCCATGGTTCAGCAGCAGATTTACATTATTGGAGGGAAAGACTACTCAGTGTGGTCTCCATCCCAGTCATTCACCTCCCCCAGACTCCCCCTTGGCTCCACGTCAAGTTTTTTGAAGATTTTTTACGGATGTGGCTTATCTGAACAACGTTTTCAAATGCCAGTAATCCTGCTGGGTATAAATCACCTGAGGTGTAGGTTGAGCCCATGAAATGTGATATTATGGTTACAAAGAAAATGACTAGTCTCTGCCCCTTGGACAGCCTTGTAGGCAGGGAGCAGTCACAGGGCAAGGAGATAAAAATGGGCTGAAGTGGACATCCAGAATAAGACTTCAAGTGAAGGATCAGCCTATCATAGATTTCCTCTCTGTACTACAAAAATCAATACATTTACAACAAATTGCTTTAGTTTAGTGTGCTGGTTGATGGAGCTGACTCCATTTACTTTTCTATGTACAGGTCTGATTCCCAGCACATTTCACCCATCTGGATCTTTTCAGTGAATAATTTGGATCCTTCAGGAACTTTTGCTTTCAGAAACCTAATTTTTCATGAAGACAGTCTTTAGGAAGTCATCAGTAAAAGTAATCATTCTCCTCATCATTTTAAACACCATTTCTATAAAGCAACTCATACAATTTTATAGCTAATACAGCTATATAGCTATTTAACATCATCACCATATTCCACCTTTAGCTTTTTTCTCCAAAGCCATCTGTCCGTGAGGAATTGCTCCCTGCAGCATCCTCTGTGGTGTTTTGTCTGGCCTCGATCTGCACGTGCTGTACAGCAGAACTGGTCCCGCTGGGACAGCAGGCCACTGCCTCATAGGTGGCACCAATACTTTTTTGATAGCTCAGCTAAATTTAATTATCTAAGTTCATCTCTGGGTTGAATCATTTTCAAACACTAGCAACCACATTATAAAGTGCAAGGGGGGAAATCTACTTTATTTGCTGCTTCTACTCACAAGCTCGCTGTGCTTTTCTCTCTGCACCCTGGAACATTTTGGCTCCTTGCTAAGTCAAACCTTCCTTTGCCAGCTCCGCTCGCAGCCCAACCTTCAGGACTATTTCCCCTTGCGTCCGTAGGTTGAAGAGGCAGAAGCTCGACGCCTTTTCCAGCAGATTCTCTCCGCGGTGGATTACTGCCACAGACACATGGTTGTCCACCGCGACCTGAAACCAGAGAACGTCCTGCTGGACGCACACATGAACGCGAAGATAGCTGATTTTGGTATGTGACCCCAGCAGCATTCCAGAAATGCAGCCAGCTCCGAGGCACTTGCTGGAGCGTGTCCGTGTAGAGCGCCTTACAAAACCCAGGGCCTGTTGCTTTACCTGAAAAGCCCACAGTTATAAACACCGGCCTTGCTGCAAAAGCAGGGATTACTTATTGTAGGCTGCTTCTGTACTGGCATTAAGAGTGGAGCAGCAGCAAAGTAATTCGCAAATCTCTGCTGTGTTTTAGTACAAGCATCTAATATAAAGGTTTAGCTAATTTATGATTAAGACAGACTCAGTGCAGTTAATTCCAGGGTGAGCTGGATGTCTGTGTTTATTTTTGTGTGTTCTCCATACGTTTGACCACGTGCTCTTGGCCTCACTGCCATTTTACAAATGAGCAGTAACAGGAGTCATTGTCAAGTGGCATTACCAATGGAAATCCATTGAAAGAGCTGAGCTACCAGCTCAGTCATGGCGAGTCCTCTCTAGCAGTGATAGATCTGGAATATTTATTAATTTCACAACCCTGCACAAGTCCCATATAGAGCAAGTGCTCTGGGATGAGTTATGTCTCTTTTCCTCTGTGCTCTGGAATTTGCAACTTAAGAAGCAAAATTAGCCTGGAGTGAATACTCCTTTGTTGGATGTGAAAATAATAATAAAAATAGTAGTAACAACAATAATAATAGTGATAATAATTTACAAATCAGCTCAGAGGATTCTATCTAAATTATGCCAACAGTTCCCCTCGAAATTTCCCCTTTCATCGGCCGTGCCTCTCCTCCTCCTCTGTGTAACATGGGATTGCTCTGTGGATGGACCTTCATATCAAACATCAATACACAGTAAATATTTTGGTTTTAGGATTGTCCAACATGATGTCAGATGGTGAATTTCTACGCACCAGCTGTGGCTCCCCAAATTATGCAGCCCCTGAAGTCATCTCTGGAAGGTAGGACATTCCACTTCTAATCAAAGACTATGTGAACACATGGTCTTTAAATTTTGTTCTTGGGACTGGAAACAGCTTTGCACATCTAGTAAAAGCAGCTGACTCCTTCCAGCCTTTTCTGTTTGGGTGAACCTACTGGCAAAAACCTGAAAGTTTTCTTGGTTCCACAGTTGTATTAGCAAACCGTGTTTTGCTAAAGGTGTTTACTTCGGAGGAATTGTTAATAGCGATGTTGACTTTTTATATTGCTAATTAAAGAGGGTGAAAATTACTCTTTGGATATAGATACTGAGGTTTCAGGTGGAAAGGCTTTTCCAGGCCAGCCCCCTTTTCTCCTGGCCATGTATAATATATAAGAGTTAATGAGATAAACCATTCACTAACAGAAAAAACAGGAAGGTCCTTTATATTTCCCTACACTGTTGAACCCCTGTATTGAAAATACTTGTCTTTTGGTTCCTTAAGCTAGAGGTTTTGTTCCTGCCAGTAGGTTCAACCATCATAACTTCATTCTGAATTGATGAATTGAATTGACAAACCTCCAGTGTGGTTGCATGTCTCAGCATGCAACATCTGTGCAACACTTGGCATGTTGAACATGCTCTGCAGCATTAAAATGAACTTTACTGTGTTGATACAGAAGTGTTACCTTCTATATTTTGTTGTCAGGAACCTACGTTTCTTAGAATTTACTTAATTCCCTACAGCAGTGTAGCAAGGATTGCAAATACAGACAAGCAGAGCCAGAGTTTTGGTGGTGTTCAGAGAATGGCAGCACGTCTGACCAGCGTTCTCTGTACACCAGTGTGTCTGCCGCGATGCTTTTCAGGAGGAGCAGGTGAGGGATGCTGAGGTTTCCTAAAGAGACTGTATTTTCAGTTCAGCTTGTGTATTTTGGTAGGTTTTTACAGCAAGCAGCAACTAAACCCATGTATTTGGGGTGTCCCAACTTGGTGATACCAGGGAGCACATCAGCAGCTCGTCAGAAGTGGGCTCCTTTGCTTACCAGCACACAACTTTAACTGGAAACCACTCAGACATAGAGTATCTGCTGCCCTTTAATCTGCCTTGCTGAACGAACAGAAATTGCTGGCTGAGCCCCTGGGGTGAAGGAGCAAACAGCCTGGCAGAGCTCTTGGAAATGTGGGGGTTTGCCTTTTTGGAGGGTCTGGCAGAGGCAGGGATGTACATGACTGTCCAGAGGAGCCAGTGCCAGCTCTGCCATGTGGTTTCCCCTCGCCCCTAAGTGACTGTGGCTTAGGCAGGTTTGGTTCAGGGCATCTACATGAGCAGCTCCTGGAGCGGTCCCCAGTGGAGCTGCCTGTGGATCCCCAGCTCACCCAGTGGGACCTGCAGCCTAACTAAGGAGAGGAGGATGGGGGGGTGTCTATGACATCTTTCTCCTGCCCTTACCTTCACGCAGGCTGTATGCTGGCCCAGAGGTGGACATCTGGAGCTGCGGTGTTATCCTCTACGCCCTTCTCTGTGGCACTCTGCCTTTCGATGATGAGCACGTCCCCACTCTCTTCAAGAAGATCCGGGGAGGTGTGTTTTACATCCCTGAATACCTCAACCGCTCCGTTGCCACTCTCCTCATGCACATGCTGCAGGTTGACCCCCTCAAGCGAGCAACCATCAAGGACATCAGGTCAGCCCAGGTGGGATGGGGTGGGCTGGCTGTGTTCAGGGGGCTCCAGCATACCGGTGGCAGAGGATGCTGGCTGTCCTGGGGTCACCTGCTGGCAGGTGGGCAGGGTAGTCAGCTAATCCAGATGGATTTGGTCCCAAGTGATTCAAGGAGCACTCCTGCACCCTTCTGTGCTGATGGAGAGGTGGGTGCTGTGGGCTGGCAGTGGATGGTGATGAACAAGGTGATGATTTTATATATACTTTACATATATATAAATGTTATTTTATTGCATTATAAAATAGCTTCAAAAATATATTAATAGTGCTTAGGAAAACCAGCTTTATCTTGCAATAATACTAAGAACTTAAAATCCTCCAGCCATTTTTCACTATTTTATTTCAAGCCCACCTCCCTCTGGGTACCAGTTCAGAATAAGAGGGTAATCATTGTACTTAGGTGTCTAGCCAATAAAAAAGGAGGAGAAACATAAGAACTTAACTTAATTCGTAAATATTGGATATAGTTTAAAATGTGAGCAGAATGTTCATCTTTAAATGCAGCGTAGTTTTCTTGTCTGGTCAATGAGTGCAGTACCCATGAACCTTTTCTCCGCATCTGTCACTGTGGAAATTCAAGGTAAATGGAATAACTGGGCTCTTAAGCAGGTACTTGTGTCTGCAGATATCACAAAAAGTTCATGGCTGGTAGTAGGACTTCAAAATTCTCACAATCTGAGCCATTTTGGAAACGTTTTGTAAAACTGGAGCTCGATAGGCATTTAATGAAATTTATAGTAATCATTACATCTGCTAAGCATATACATAAATGTTACTAGGGCTTTGAGGAGTTCTCAGGTTTTTAATGCATTTGCAATGGATGGCCTTAATTTTACCCTTCAAGTAAAACTTAATTAAAATGCCTTTTTTATTTCTTAATTCCTTAGGACTAGAGGATTTAATTACATGTTAGAGCAGCAGCACATGTGATGAGATTACAGCTGAACCTATAGGCAAGGCTCTCTATGGCATTTAGCCATGTTATTGTCATTGACTTCCTTGTAAATTGGTGGGAATCAGGCCCCTGGATAGCTTTGGTGCTCTGCATCTCTATCAGACCCATAGGAATCAAAAAAGCATGAGGATCTCATAAGTGCTGGGGTGTTACTTCAAAGCCAAGTGAGCAAGCAGCCACGCTTGCAAAGTGTCATCACTGCTGCAGTACTGGTTGGACCTTCCAGGGCTGGGTTATGCTCCTCAACCTGCAGCTGCAGATCAGTTTTAGCTAGAGCAAGCGAGGGACCGCTGGCACAGAGCTCACAGCAACTCCTCTCTGCCTTTTCCCAGGGAACATGAGTGGTTTAAGGAGGAGCTGCCCAGTTACCTGTTCCCAGAGGACCCTTCTTACGATGCCACGGTCATCGATGATGACGCAGTTCGGGAAGTCTGTGAAAAGTTTGAATGCACAGAGTCAGAGGTGATGAACAGCCTGTACAGCGGTGACCCTCAGGACCAGCTGGCGGTGGCTTACCACCTTGTCATCGACAACCGGAGGATCATGAACCAAGCCAGCGAGTTCTACCTCGCCTCCAGCCCCCCCACCGGCTCCTTCATGGACGACAGTGCAATGCACATCCCTCCCGGCGTGAAGCCACACCCCGAGCGGATGCCACCCTTGATAGCAGACAGCCCCAAAGCACGTTGTCCTTTGGATGCCCTCAACACCACGAAGCCAAAACCCCTGACTGTCAAAAAGGCCAAGTGGCACCTGGGGATCCGCAGCCAGAGCAAACCCTATGACATTATGGCCGAGGTGTACCGTGCTATGAAACAGCTGGACTTTGAGTGGAAGGTAGGGAATGCGGGTGCTTCGTGGTCATTTTCTTCTTCTTCCGAGATGAATTGCTCAGGGAGGTTCATAAATATGGTTGTAGCCTCCCCTGTCTCCAAATAAATGCCCCCAGCTTGTGATCATCCCTGTTATTTCTCATTAATATGAACACGCCGAATTAAGGTGCTGGCTGTGGTTTGGAATCCGTGGTGTTTATTTATGGTGTGAAATAAGAAATTTTCTTTCTGAATGCTCTAAGCCTCAGACTGGAAAGATGATTCTGCCTCATTTAGCTGGGGGGATAAGGGGAGATGGTCACATTTCTAATTTTAGTGGCTAATTCCTTGCAAGGTCATCTCAGGTGCTCCTGAACAAAGTAACTCTTGTTATTTCTGCTTGGGTGCGAGGAGTCGTGTGTGCTGAAATGGCACAATAGGGACCTTCATAAATGATGCACAAGTGACAGGCGGGGGGTGTTGGGGGCAGGGGTTTGTACCATTAAGGTGGTGGCATTTTCCTCGATGGAAATGGAGCGGTGCTCGTGGAATGGATGTGCTTTCAGACACTTAACTGCTTCCCTGGTTTAGGGCTCAGCTTCTTAAAGCTTGATTTAAATCCAGATATTTTAGTTGACAATACTCACTTCAGATAATTCTTCAGAGCTACACAACGTTAAGTCACAATCGTTTTCAAAATATGATTAATAAATCCCTAAGTTAGCCCTTAATATTTCCTGCTGAGCCTGATTGCCTACATCTCAGTGCAGTCGCTGAGGTGAGCTCTCCTGACTCATGGCCTTCCACCACAGCCTTGTGTGAGCATCAGGAGCAAGGTAAGGAGAATTTCAGCCCAGATCTTCATTACCAGAGGAGGTAACCCTTCTTGCTCCAGGTCCCAAGGGTAGTACAGTGTGATGTCACTGTGCTGCCTCCTATCAAAGCCTCCTATCTCAAAAACTCCTTATTTTTGATAATATTATGTATTTAAAGCCAAGTAGCACCCAGAAATCTGATTTCACTGCACCAGCCAGGAGATGGGACTGTATCCAGGCTGCCTACACCAGCCAGACATTTGTTAGCTGCACGATTTTACAGAGGGCGAACAAACCTGATGTATTTCTGGTACAGCTTCCCAAACCAATGCAGCCCAACGTCTTCATGTAGGCAGGGAAGCTTATTTGGTACAAGGAGATTTCACAATAGTCTTTCCCATCCTAAGAATAACTTCAGATGTGACTCTTCATCAAAACAGCTTTCCCATCCAGGCAATTGCTTCATAAATATAGCACAAAGATCTCCTTGCAAATGAGATGCAGCAGATTGTGGGGTGGGAAGTGGCAAGAGAAAATACGCAGCTCAAGGCTGATTCACACACACTCAATTTAGCTGCACCGATGAGAGAGGTTACTCTCCCCAGCTGCCCAGCCCGCCCTGGTTTCATGGGCACGGTCCTCGAACACAGGTCATGTGGCCATTGCTGCTGTTGAGGGAGGAGCAAGCATCAGTTTGGTGCCTGGCAGACAAGTCACAGCAGCTTTGTCTCCCAGCAGCTGCTGAATCAGAGCCCTAAGAAGCATTTGTAAAGATAGGAGGAAATGGGATATGAAGCATTACAGGCATTGTTCTTTCTAGAAACTGTGCTTCTCTCAGAGGATGACTTGCTAGTATTTAGAAAAAAATATGGAAAGAAATGTTTCCTTGCCACCTCGAATCTTACTCCTGAAAGCAAGTTTCCTGTTGCAGGTGGTGAACTCCTACCACCTCAGAGTACGCCGCAAGAACCCGGTGACGGGCAATTACGTGAAGATGAGCCTGCAGCTCTACCAGGTTGACAACCGCAGCTATCTCTTGGACTTCAAAAGCATCGATGGTAAGTGGGATAGGGTGCAACACGGGACGGAGAACATGAAATCGCCAGTTTGGAAGTTTAAAAGAAAATCCTTTATAATCATTCTTTGCATTTCAAAGTGCTTATACAGCCTTTTCAAGCCAGCAAAAGCCCTTTTGATCCATTTCTCTCCTCTGCTGTTACTAGTTCCTTTTCCTTCATTGAAGACACCAAGTTAATGTCTCTTTTCCTTTCCTTTTTTTTTTTTTTCCTACTATTCCAGACGACGTGATGGAGCAGAGGTCAGGCTCATCCACGCCGCAGCGCTCCTGCTCCGCTGCCGGCTTGCACCGGCCGAGGCTGAGCATCGACGGCGCCGCGGCCGCCGAGTGCCAGTCGCTGATGAGCTCTCTGAGCGGTTCCTTTGTCGGCAGCATCCCCTCGGTGACGCCGCGCCTGGGGAGCCACACCATGGACTTCTTCGAGATGTGTGCCAGCCTCATCATGGCCCTGGCTCGCTGACGGGTGGCACTGAGGCACCTGTCCCTCCACACACGGTATTTTACTGGGAGGATCTGGTCTGACTTTGTCCGTTCCTTGTTTCTTCTGCTTCGTTCCTCCTCCTCTCCCCCTCGCCACTCCACAGCCTGCGACACAGAGCCAATTCCAGACCCAAAACAGACTCCTCTCTAGAAAAGCACTGAGGAAAGTAAGAATAACTTAATTTCACCCATTATTCTATGGTGAAATGTATCCAATACCCCTTTTTTTTTTTTTCCAGTGAACTCAACGGGAAATTTTGGCATAGCTGTAAAGTAATCACAAATGTATCACTGAGCTTTTGGAAAATGCCTCCCCCCTGGTTCATCCTGAGTTAACGGAGCCATGGCCAAGCTTTCTGTGATGTAGGTAGCGTGCAGTGAGGTTGATGTTGAATCCCCCTTTGCTGTGCAGAGCAGAGGCAGGATGGGCTAAGCCAGGTCAGAGGGATTGACCAGGAGCTACATGAAATGGAGCAGAGGAGTAATGAAGTAACTTGGGTGCTGGTGGGACTGCCAGCCTCTGGTAACACTTTCCTCCTAAAGCTAGCAGCTGCCAAGGTGCTTCTGTACTAGTGCAATATGCCATCCCTCCCCTCTGTTTTTTTTTCCCCCGCTAAAGACAGAGAGGGAAGGTGGGATGTGCAAAGGTCCTGTTGCAAACGTGCCGTGGGAAAACCTCCACGTGTCACATCTTTGCAGAGGAGTGTCCTGTAAGATGCTTTAGTTCTTCCTCCTGAGAGCCCTGGACTACACTGACCCGCTCACCGTGTTCAGATGTGAAGGCTGCTTTGCCTTTTTTCCAGCCCTTAATCATCACTCTTCTCTCCAACCCACTCACCCTCTCCTGCCTCACTGCCAGCTCCAGGGGCCAAATCCCAAGCAGGATTCAGAAGAGCCACCCATGGAGAGCAGGATGCCCACGAGACACCTGAAAACCCAGCACTTTGCCCACCCTTTGCCCAAGGGTGGGGATCATCACTGCTGGGTGAGAGCCAGCAGCATCGCACAGCTCCGAAGCATTTACCTCTCCCCTTTCCCTTAGGAACCCTAAAAATCGCTGCCAAATCTGCCTTCCCTGCCTTACCTGGTCTCAGCTTCACGCTGCCGGACACTCGCTTTTCACACCGAAGGGCTCTCCCGTCCCGCTGCTGCTCACCGACCAGACTGTGACCGTCACCACTCCGCTGATAAGGCAGGGATAGCTGAAATCAAGAGTTTTACTGTTTCTTTACTACTGGCTATCTGAAGGATAGGATTTTATTTTTTAAGACAAACTACAGGGATTTTTAAGGTTAAATTCTTGTTATTCAAGGGTAAACTCTAATGCGTGTGTACTTCTTTATTTAAAATAATTATTATTTTTTATTATGTGGGCTTAACCTACTGGGCAGCATTGGCATCTGCTTGGCTTTACTATGGTATTTAATTCCATTTACTTGATTGCAAAGGAACGTCATAATCTAATCAGTCAAGGAACAAATGTTTTATGAAAACATTGCAAAAAGAATCCTGGGTAGGTTGTTTTTTCTATTCTTTTTTTTTTGTGTGTGTGTGTGTGTGTGTTTTAAGCAGCAAAGCAAAGGAGAACTTTTGGTGGTTCCAGGTATTCAAGTCATCTGACTTAAAAAAAAAAATGTAATCCATCTTTTTGGTAGCTTCTTATGACCCAGCAAGGGGTTTTTTTGCTATTTTTTTTTTTTTTATACAGTTGCACTTTAATTTATACTTTTTGCAAGTTTCTATGAGAAGCAAGGAGAACACAACATTAAGCCTTTTGTACTAATCATTTTAGGTAATGAAGACAAATACGGGATATTTTTGCCATCTACTGGCAGTTAAATGGACATTTTCAGCTTGAAGTCCCTTTCTAAAAAAAAAAAACCCACAAAATTGCCTTACTTTTGTTACAGATTACACTTGGATTCTCACTAATGTGACTTTACAGTTCCATTTTTTCCAGAAGTCGCACAAAATAGAGAAGCTTCCAAAAAAAAAAAGAGAAAAAATCAATTTTGCTGTTAAATTCTTGTGTGCTAAATCCAAGACAGCAGTGGCTGGATTAGAAACCCAGCAGCAGAACAATTCTGTTTTTAAAATACTGGGAACCTTTGTAGTATTCATAGGTTTTGTAATGAGCTTTTCATTATAGTATCATTATTAAATAAAATGCCCTGGGGTGGAGGATGGCTTTGGTACAGTCCCTGTGGCTACTGGATGATGCGTGTCTCCAGTGCTGTGGTGTGAGTGGGTCATACCTAGTGAGGGTGGAGAATCCATCCATCCTGCAAGCAACAAAAACCCCCCACCCCAGAGCCAAAGCTGAGCAGCACCCGGCTCTTTAGCAGCTTTCAGATCAGTGCTGAGACACCAACAGATACTGAGCAAACAGCCCTAAATGGTTTTGGGTGCTGGAGATAAGCCCCTTTGGATCAGAGCAGGAGAGGGTGGCTGAACAGCCCTAGGGACAGACCATCCAGGAATTAGTTAGGGGTGTTAACTAATTTAATTTGTTAATTAATTTCTATCTGGGAAATAGTTAGGGGTGTTCATACCCCTTCTGTGAAATGTATTTGAGAAGTAAAAGGCTGTTTAAATCATCACTCCCAGCTGAGCATCTGGCCAGGCTGCTTGTTCTGGGGACACCTGTAGCCCAGTTGATAAGGGGCTGGTGCATTAGATATAATCTGTGGGTCAGAAAAGTGTAGATTTACAGATCTCTTGCCTTAAAATGACACTTGTCTCTGGGATTTCCTACCCAGCAGAACTAATAGTATTAAACAGCAGCAAATGCCCTTGGGAGGAACTATTTGCTTCCTGGAGGCAGGTGGAATTTCTGGGTGGTAGGCTAAGCCCTTGTGGCACTTGGCATCTTCTCAGACCCATGAAAACATTAACTCCTATATGGATCTGCAAAACCAGTCCAGCCTAAAAGGCAGTGAGTGGCTCAGTTTTCTATACGGGGAGGCACAAAGAATGGAAGCAACTTTCCTGTCCAATGTCAGCAGAGGCAGCGGAGCGAGTAGGACTGATGGAAAAACCTCCGCGATGAACACGTCAGATTAAACTGCCCGTTTACAGCCTTACCCAAAGCCACGCTGCATTTTGAAATATTTTGAGAGGTTTAACGTTGTTTTTGTTTTGTTTTAATTTATTTTACCTTTAAATAGGCTGTTTTTCTGCTTCCCAGCTGCAAAGAAGCTGCTGACCTCCAGTTGCATTTTCCAAAGGAAAAGTTTAACTTTTATGCTGTTACACTGTGGTCAGGGTTTTTTTTGAGTTATGCTGGTACATGCACAAGCATCAGGAAAAGCAGGGTAGATGTATTTGAACTACGGAAACTTGAATTTCTCCAAGTGCAATTCTTCAAAAGCCACCGGACAGCTGTGCTTTGCAAGCCACAACCTCACCCAAACTTTGCTTCAGCCCAAGGGAGGGAGAGAGAGAGACAGTGTGCAAAGGCTATAGGGTTCAGATTAGGTGCCAGCATTCACTGCCAGCTCCTGGATGAGTTCAGTCAGAAATAGTTTGTACTGTACTAGTTGGCAAATATATATGTATACATATATAAAATGTAGGTAGCATACCTGTCATTGGCACCTCCGTTTCATTTGCCGCATGGGGCAGGTGTGTGCCCTGGACACCTGCCATTGCACGCACTAATACCAGCATGCAAGAGGACCTGGAAAAAGGGGGGTTGATATCTTTACACCCTCTTCTAGGTAAAGCCTGTGAGTAGCTTAGCTGACCCCGTCAGACCCAGCGCAGCCTCGTCCAGGGAAGGGAGGAGAGGTGGCATCCAGAGCCGCGAGCTTCCTGCCCTCCCACCATCCCTGCCAAAGCCCTGGTGCCAAAGGAGTTTGGGGTAGGTTGATTTTCAGGAGTCAGGGCAGAGCAGGTGAAGGGAGCAGGATTTTTTTTTTTCTCTTAACAGGTCATAAATGCATCTTCAGCATCTGTATCCAATTTAACATCAGGTGTGTAGAAACACAGGGGTATATATGGGCAGCGCTGTAAAAAATGAAGCAATTGTTTAGTATCTGTTGTATATACATTTTTGGGGTGTGATTATAATGCCATTCGTAGTGGAATAGATGGAGTTTGAACAAAATAACCATTCTGTCTACTCCTTTTCATTGTACTGCTCTTTACCATCAGTCATCTTGTGTGCACCCAAATAGAAGGAAGCGAGACCGATGCACAGGACATGGGCTCGTGCCTTCGCCACACGCACAGGCTGCTGGAAGTCGCGGGAGGTGCACAAATCCCCCAGCTTATGCAGAATCCCACCGGGGAGACATGCAGGCCATGTTTCTAAATACTTGAAGTACCATTTGTTGTGCAATTACTTGGCTTCACCCTTTTGACTAGCTGAGAGGAGAGAGGGGAAGAAGAATCACACGTCTCCCTTCGGATGAGCCAAACAAATCCCTGCTCCTGCTCGTGCAGTATTTTACTGGAGGGTTTTAGGATCCAGTTTTGTTTAGGTGTATGATGTAGCTACTAGAGTCACCTTTCTCAAGGTCTTTCTTTGGTATGGGCTTTCCATTTAGTGCTTTCCTTTGACTTCCATAGCCCTTCCCATATATATTCCTTTTCATCATTCACTTAAAAAAACAAAACAAAACAAAGCAACAGCTTCCTGCCATTCTGACCTTCCAGTCTGCCTCGTGGACAAGGGGTTAACGATTCATTCAGAGGTACCTCACTCCCATGCCTGAGAGACAAACTGTTTTCAGAACTCCCACAATATACCTGTTGACCAAACACTGACTTTTGCCGAGAGCCAACCTGGTTATTATGTGCCTTCGATGCACATACCTGCTCGTTTTGATCATCAGAATTAGGAGAACTGGACAGCAAGTCAGAGCTCTAGCGGCGAAGCATGAGTACAGTTTTGGTACAAAAAGTCTATTCTCAACAAAAGCCTTGAAATTCCTGCTGAAGCTGCCTTAATTTCAAACTCAGTTGATTTGTAAGACATCTCTCTGGTTTTTTTTCAAGTCTTGAATATAGTTTGTTTATCCTCATCTCACAAAGCTGTGAAGTAGGTACTGTAGACATGGTAATATTTATATTCTTGTTGCTGACAGCATGTTCATGTGTTCTGTATCATGTTATATTCACGTGTTTTGTACCTCAATGCATTTGTTGGTTTGAGTTTTTTTCCTTTTAGAATGCAAAGCAAAACTGAATCCCGGGATAACTGTAGTGTCTGTGGCCCAGCATCCTTGGGCAGACAAACCTCAGCTCTGTGAAAGATGTGCACCAGACCAGTCCACTGCAATTTTTTTGTTTGTATAATACGGAGTATTTATGATTTATGATATTGTGTATTTATAAGATTTTTTTTTTTTAAATACTGATCTTTTAAAAGCTCTGAGTATAAGCATCCCTTCAAACATATCATTAACATGAAGGGCAGAAAAAAGAATCCTGAGCTCTATAAATACTCTATCCTTCTTGGTATTTTCTATTTGTCAACTGATGGACTGGAGAAGGTTTTGTTTTTACATTAATTTCTTTAGTACTTTCTGGGGCTAGCTGTTATGGAAGGGCACAGAGCCTAGGTTCAGTTTTGTCCTTTGTGCAAGTAACTGTGCATTAGATAATCACAATGAAGCCTTTTACCTTCCATTTATGGTGTGGAAAGTGTTTCTTGGTGTACTGCACTGCATGTGATAGCTGTCTCCATGGTTGACATTTGCACTTTAATAAACTCAGAGATGAAAAAGAGACAAAACCAACAAATCCTTAAAACTTCCTTATTGCACAGTCCCTTTTTTGCAGGCTGGGGTTGGCTGGTAGTTTCCCTCTGGAGATGCTCCTGGCACATCCTGGCTGTGAGGCTGTGAATGCCCCCAGAGCTTACAGGGGGGAAAAGGGGCAGGGAGGGGAATTCAGATATATACAATAACCAAAACAGCTTCCCCAGCCCAGAAAACACACCATGAGCCAGGCCTACAGGTTTTCTTCTCTACTCATCCAGCAGAGCTGGCGGACCTGTGCCGACTCAGATCTCGACTCCTTAGGCATAAGCGTGGAGAGAAGGATTTTGAATATATTGTGCAAAAATAACCTTTCAGTGAAGGAAAGATGCTTGAGGGGGGGACCGGGGACTCTGTTCATATGGGTCTGTGATGCAGTAGGATGTAAATCCAGTTAAAGCACAAAGCTGGAGTGAGTGCTCCCTTTTCACCCCTATCCACATTCTCATTTTTATATCATTCATGTGCTAACTACTTAGTTCCTAAGAAATTCCAGTTCCCCCTCAGATTCAGCAAAGCACAACTTTTATCATGATGATCTCCCTTTTAAGAAGAAACTTGGAGGAACAGGGTTTAAAATTCACATGAGAATTACTTCACATTTTGATGTCTGTAGGGTGCACCAGCAAGGCCATAAAAGAAAAAGGAAGAATCTAATTTCCTGACCAGTATCATAAGCTAAATATAACCAACCTGTGGTTTAACCGAGGAAATCTAAGTTTCTATGTGTAAACCATTTTTCTATTGTCTGGAGTCATCCCATATCAATCTCTTTCCTTCTGTACATGCATTGGAATCTGTCCATGAAGAAAAACACTTTTAAGTTCATTGAAAGGCATCCTCCCCTTAAGTCAGCTTCCAATGCCAGTGCAGAAGTTTGTGTTTCACATCAAGTTGGGTCACAGCCCCATGAGGACTGTGTGTAATTGCACCAGGATCAGGGCCTGATCACGTCAATCACAGGATAGAGGGGGGTGGTGGTTTTTTTTTAATTTGAAGAAAATATTAAATAACTTCCTTAAGAGATGAAAAAGTAGCAGCACATGTGGCTAATACAAGATTTGCCTATACTGCAAATTATTACCTATATTACCGAGCGTGTGATTTAGCAGAGTTCAGGAGCTGTGAGCTCCACTGGCTGGGGAGGAGAATGAGGAAGGGACTGTTTTCTTCACAGGATCAGTCCTAAACATTACCATGGAAAAAAGGCCCCCCAAGGGAAACCATCTCCCCAACTTTACAGGACAATTCCCAGCAAAGGCTGTAGGTGAAATATACAGGGCATGTCCCAGCCTGCTCTGCAGCCAAACACGCACTTTCAGGTCCCCCAAACTCTCTGTCTCTGCTGGAGAAGTCTAAATATTTGGGCTGGCAAGCTTGCAAAGCTGCGCATGCTTCCAGGGCTTTGTTTTATTTATTTTTTTTTATTGCAAGGATGGATGCAGGCCAATGCACTTAATAGTAACCACATGGTAAAATAAATAAGAATGCCTGTATGGACTTAAAAGTAAATGTTAAATATTTGCTCTGTTTTTTTTCTGATGTCTTCTATGCCAGCTTTGAAATGGCCGTGTGGCAAACAGTGCTTTTATTTTGCCATGTTTTCTTAAGCCTGGAACATTTAATAATTTCTAATTAAACCATCTACATTTTTAGGATATTTATGAGCAAACTGATACGGGCTCTTATGTGCTGGGGAGGGGCAGAAGTTGTACACTACAGTCATATTTAAGGGGTTTTTTTCCTTCCAAAGCCATGTAAAAAAAAACTACCTACATTTTTTTGCTTTTGAAAAGGTATCCACTGGATACACCAAGGAGAAGCCATTAGCAATTTGTATTTCTCTTCCTACATTTTGGAGCATTTTTCTTCAAATAAGCAATCATCCTCTGGGCCCACAGCGGAGAAGAGCTTGAACACAGGGGCAACTGTTGGGTAACTGCCTGCTGTGGGAGCCAGAAGTCAGCCTTTAAATATCTGGGATGCCTAAGTTAGCTTACAAAAACAAAGCAAATTTTGACTGAATGCTTTACTCTTTTAAATTTTTTTTTTTTAAAAGAAATGAATCAATTTTTCCACTATTTTATATATTTAACCCAACAAGAGTGATGATATTTACTTCTTGTCCCAGTACTTTTGTCAAGCCCAAAGCCAGTTCAGATTTATATGTGTTGCTTCTTAAAGAGCAAATCTTTTGGGGAGTCTTCAATTCTAGCACCTAAAATGGACAGTAATGAGATGGACATGGAGCAACTAAATTGTTATGTTCTGCACAAAATTTTTCATGCAAATGCAGAAATGTTATGGCTACTGCAGAGCTGACTAATAAGGTACTCCAAAAAAAAAAAACCAAACCTGAAAATAAGTAATGTTGAGATAATAGGTGGAGAAATAATCTAGCTAGCAGTCAAATAAAGGAAACATCTTCTGGACATTAAATAACCTAAGTGTACAAATGAAACTTTATTTACATTTTTATCATCACTCCATATTTGACCAGCATGGGGTTCTCATGAATGCAGGAAGCACAAGAGAGACCTTCAGGGATGCTCAGGGTGGGGAAAGCAGCTCTCAGGGCAACTAATATTGTCTGTATCAAAAAAAAAAAAAAAAAAGCAAGTTTCACAGCAATAGGCACCTGAGCAATAGAGGTTCATTTGTATTAATTATGCATGAGCATGCAAGGCAAGGCTATTGCAGCAGGGATGTGTTAAGGGTGTGTTTTGGCAAGGCAACGCACACCGAGTAGCCCATGTTTGCAGCAGATGTGAATTAATATGGCATATCTGAAGGCAAATCAGGAATCTCCAATTTATACAAGTCATGACTAGATAGGGCTTTTTTTAGCTGCAGTTGGACTGGAAACCTGTATAGCAGCAGAATAGCAGACTGGAAATACTTATTTAATATTTAATACTGGCTGTTTACATGAAGCTTCCCCTGCCTTCAGAAGTTTTAAGTACATTTGTCCCGATCTCCAATATCTATACACAGGAAGGAGAAGAAAATATGCATCATAATAAATAAAACCTGAGTTTACCTGAAGTTCAAATGCTCCACTAGAACATACCCATCTGAGAGAAGGGGGAAGGGGGAAAAGAAGGAAAATTAATAAACTCCTGAGCAAATAAAGGCACAAAGCTCAGCACAAAGAACATACTGTTGCTTGCTCCTTAAAACTGGTTTGCAAGGTGGCCATTGGTGCCAGAGACTTTCTGCAAACTTACATCTGCCCTCTGAATTGCGGCAAATCACTGCGCTGCCCTCTGTGACATCAATAACATCCAGCTGCTCTCCAGCTGTGACCGGGAGATCAACTCTCCTCTGACTGGGGACCGAGTACTCAGCAGTGGCCGTGCTGATGACATTGATCTCCTTGTCATACTGCAGAAACAAAATAAAACCACCAGTTACTCTACACTCGTCTGCAACATCTTTACAGGCAGTGGGGAGTGGGTTGTGAGGCTTTGCTTGGGGCTGAAGCAGGGAGTGAAAGCTGCGGGGAAACCCCAGCAACCTTCCTGATGAAGGTCCCAGATTAGGGCAGAAGGCAGCAGGTCAGTGGGACATCTCTCCCAGCACAGCTAAGGACCAACAACTTTCCATCATGCATCTTTTAAGCATGGCATGTGGCTGCTTTCCTCCTCTGACACTAGTTCTCTACAAAGACACATACCATAAATGTTTCTCTAAAAAACTTCTCTTCTTTTTCCATCTTCTTGCTTTTTTCTGCATTGCTCTTCTTGACGTTGAAGATACTTCTGCATCAAGACAGAGAGAGACACACACACACTTCTGAGCTCCACTTTAAAAAGTTCTGGCACACTGGGAAATGCAACCCAAAGCTTAACTCCAGCCTTGACTGCAATGACCTCTTGGAGGACCAAAGCACACCATGCACAGCACTATTTTTCATCAAAGGATGAAAACAACAGACTCAAATCTATTGGTGAGCATAAACCGAGCCCTTTTGTATCTCCATTTGGAGTAACTTTTCTCTGTAAGCAGCATGGGAACAAACAAACTCTATCAAGTGTTACAAATCAGTCGTGTTTTTATAGAAGTCAGCAATTCACTTTTCCCCCAGCAGTTTGTCTCTTTCTGGTTTTATTTATATTCAGACATAAAGGGTCCCCAGATAACTCTCATCCTGAGTTATTTATGGAAGTGGGGTTTGCCACAACCGTCCAGATTTTGGTTGCTTTTTTAGCACATGGAGGACAGTGTCACCTAAGCAGACATTTATATAAGCACTGTAAAGTGCTATATAGAAAACCAAGTTCTTACAACTGGCTTAGGAGGAGCAATGGCCATTCATGCTGGGGCGTTCCCTGAGTATGGAGGTGCCACTTTTTCTGGTTTGTACATGAACTTCCAGCTATGGCATTCCTTTTAAAACTGAGACAGGAAAAAACCAACCAACCAAACAAAACCCACCCACTTGCAATAAATTACTCACCCCTGGCTAACTTTTACACACTTAAAATTAAGAGGAGGGGAAACGAGAGCTGAAATTAGGGACTTGGAAGCTGTGAAAAGATTCCTCCTCGGCAGTTCCAGTCTGCGGGACCTGCGATTTCTAAGGAACAGATGAAATCTCATCAGCTTCCTGACAGGCTGTAAAATCATATGCATGACTTTGCACAAAACAACAAGTGGTGTTTGAGCAGCCCCATGCAGGAGCTCTGTGGTGAAAACACAGCAAATAGAGCTCTGATTTGCATTTGTTTGAAGTCCCAGGTATTGGGTCATGAAAAAGCTCATTGCTATGCACACATTTCTGATCCAAAAGGGAGATGGAAACTCCTACTTCCATGGGAATTTTTGCAGCACTGGTAACAAAAAGCTTTTATTTTTGCTTTTATGCACACATGGTACAGCAAGAGGCAATGCAATAAACCCAAATGGGAAAAAAGACACCCCAGCTATCAGTACATTAAAATAAGGGCAAGGAGAACAAGGAGGCAAATACTGTACTGCATAAAGGGCTTCTAAACACAGTGCTCTTGCCACAACAGCAGTGTTGGAGATCCATGGGGATATTTAAGCAAGGCACAGTTAAAGAAGGAGTAGGACTGACTAGGGCAGAAAAGCAGCCAAATATATAGCAAGTAAAAGCTTTTTGTTTCAGCTAGATAGGAAGACATGATACAACTTCAAGATGAGATCCTCAGCGTATCCCTGCTTCCACACAACTCAGATCCAAGGGGCACAATCAGGAGCATCCTGCTCCTGAAAACAACTCAAGAGACATGCATACAAAGTTAGACAACATGGAAAGACACAGAATAGATATCAAGACCTTTCCACATCATCGCTGCTTTTCCTTTGGTCCTTGTTCTCTTTTGCTATCAGAAATTTTGGCATCCAGGCTTTGGATTTGTCATCCTTCTCTCTAAGGGGAAAGAGCCACACAGAGATTCAGGGTTTTTTTTTCCAGCAGATGATGTCCCCTCCCCAAACCCATGTAGCTACAAAGTAATGATTTTTCTCTCCATCTCCCCCCCACAACCACCACTGAAATGCAAACACTTGCTGCGATTTATACCAGCACGCGCTGCTGCCACAATCATCTGGCAGCAAGACACTGAGACATGCTGTTCCTATTAAAAGTAATTTTTCTGACAAGGAGCTTGCCAGGACGGGGCTGATTATCGGGTCTGGGAGATGGAGTTTTCCTTCCTTAGGAAAAATAGCTGAATTTTCACATGTTTCAGGGAGCAGCTCTCTCCTTTTCACATCTCTGGCACTAACTAGGTAACACTGAAGAAATATTTTGCAGGATGCTACTTGCCAAATTAAACACACATGGAGAGGGCACCTGGACTGTCTCCAGAGGACTGAGTCCCTACCTCAGTCATGACCCTCAGTGGCTTGCAGCCTTCCCAGGGCACAGGTCTGTGCCAAGAGGAACCATCCCCATGGCCCAGGGCCAGTCCCAGGATCAGGGCACCTTCCTCACCTCAGCTCCCTCTGCCCCACCTCAACATCATCATACACCGTGTCCTCCTGGGAAACAGCCACTGTCAAACAAAACACAGGAGAGAAATTTATTAGGAGATGTCATTCTGTGTCTGGTACTCAAAGCAATGTATTGCAGAGGAAAATTGGGGCTGCTGCTAGTCAATCAACCCAAAGTCAATACAAAAGATCTTCCCTGAGACTCCAAAAACCACTCAAGACTCCAGCACACAGCAAGATGCTTGGGTTTGTGTTTTCTGGACAGGTTTGGCCACCTGGCTCCAGGGAGGGGGCAGAAACAGCAACAAAGCCCCAGCTTTGAACTGCAGCCAGCTCAGGGAGTCTTTTCACCCCAAGGGCATGGGTATGTTCACTCCAGCACCTCCACAAGGCTTGATTAGTGGGGACAGTTTTTGCATTCAACCCCATTTACACAAGGCATGAACTTGTCCCTCCAGCAAGCAACAGTTAGGAGCTTGTTACAGATTGCTGCCAGAGCACAGTCAGCTGTTAAACCCCACCACCAGCCTGGGAGCAGAGGCTCAGCATGGACTGCTTCACATGTTGCTTTCCCAAATGTATTCTGACCTTCAGGAGAAATGTTCCTCTTCAAAGAAAAAACATTCAAAAATGAGCAAAAAACCCACCCTCAAGTGAAACACAAATCTCTACCAAGTCTTCAAAGCTAATGCTGCCACTTCACTTGATTTTCAAAAAGTCATGATGCCCAAGGTTGATTTTCCATTGTGCAATTCATTTGCCTCTTCATCCACACACGTGAATCCCCAAGAGTCAAATATATAAATGTTGCTTACCTAAGTTTGATACCGAAATGGAAAACAATCTGTGGATAGAAAGAGGCTTTCAGAAACAAATTGGCACATCAACATCACCCCAAAAGGCACAAGCACCAACCAACTTGTGGCACTTGCAGCTGAAGGGAGGGAGGCAGGTGTAGGTGCAGAGGCTGCACGACACCAACCGCATTTGCCAGAATCACACGCCCACTACATAAGCATGTCCATCCTCTGGCAGCAGCAAGAGCCACATGTTCATCATGAAGGTTATGAAAGGTCTACACTGAAGCCAAAGAACAGTCCAAAGCAGGAAAAAGCTGTAGAATGGAATAGTTGGTCACTGTAGTCAGTAGTAATTCTCTCCCTGTAGTCTGCTGGCATCATCGGCTGCCCAGGAATCGTAGAATGGCAGGGGTTGGAAGGCACCTCTGGAGATCATCGAGTCCAATCCCCCTGCCAGAGCAGGCCACACAGGAACTGATCCAGGCAGGTCTTGAAAGCCTCTAGAGAAGGAGACTCCACAAGCTCTCTGGGCAGCCTGTTCCAGGCTCTGTCACTCTCACAGTGAAGAAGTTTTTCCTCATGTTGAGGTGGTTGTGTTTCAGCTTGTGACCATAACCTCTTGTCCTATCAGGGGGCTCCTCCAGGAACTTAAATGTGACAATGGTTGTAGTTACCTAAGATGCTTGTGGGAGCTTTAAGGGATCTTGGTGACAGGAGAATGACATGAAACCCTGTGGCTCCTTTCCTATAATGATATTCAGCCATAATGTGGGAAGGAGCCACTGATGTGGCAGAGCACACTGAGTGGAAAGGTTTTTCAGTAAAACAAACCTTCCTTATATAAGAGAGGAAAGGGTTAATCAAAAACAAAACAACAACAGAAAAAATGAGAAAAAGCAGCATTTTCCTGGTCTTCAGGCACTGTACACAGGGTGAGGCCACAGCAGCAGCAGTGGAGGATGGGTTCTGCAGGCAGCTCCTGTGCACTTGAGGAAGAGGCAGTTTCCATGGAACCTTAACTAGGGTTTAGACTATTAAAGTAAGGGTACCCAGAAGGGCACTATAGGAAGTTATACAATATCCTCTATCCTAACTCAATAGAGAACTTCAGCAGATGCCGTTGCCAGCTTGACTATAAATTGTACTTGGAATAAAAAGGAAAACCCTCAACCCTTAAGAGCCTTTGCCTTACCCTGGTCTGCAGGTCTAGGCTAGAGGTATCACATTTACACATTTTCTTGTGCACCTGCATCATGCTGAGGTATCAGAAATGCAGCAGAAAGCCCAGGAAAACTTGAACACTGTGGTAGGACTAGCTGCTGTAGATTCCTGATGCTAGCACCTTTGAGGAAGCTGCACAGATAGACCATTGGCCACATCTGCCATAGCAGCTCCTGATGAGTTGATAGAAGCTCCTTTGGCATAACTTTTCCAATAAAGCTGTATTTCTTACTCCTAGACCCCCTCCTCTCAAATTATTGCAAATACGAACGCTCAGGTTTGGAGGGGGAAGGTTGTTGCACAACCAACCTTTCCTTACCTTAAGTTTTCCTTGAGCTTGCTGTTCTTCAGCTTCAACTTCTCTATTTTAAACAAGTTCCCAAATCTCTGTTGTTTTTCTGTTCTGTCCGAAAGAGAAATAGATTTTAAAGAGGCATTAGGCACTGAAGTATGTGACAGTTGCAATACTTGTAACCCCAGAGATCCTGAAGCAGGTAAAGAAAGGTCAGCAGACCTTAGACCTCAGCTCAGCAGTAGGCTTTAAGCCTTAACAGCATCATGCAGATGATGATGGCACCAGCACCGCAAAACATGCTTAATTCCCAAGTCCAAACTCAAATCATTGCTTAGCTTTAAACTTTTCTGTGTTCATTGAAGTTGTCTTCCTCCGACTCAACGACTACAGAACAATCTGGGTTTATTTGGAGTAAAAATTCCTGACAAAAGGGACAAAAATTCCCCAGAAGCATGCAGTGCACATTAAAGGAAGACATCAGGAGCATCTGTCTGTGCCACCCTTCATCACACATTTCTGTCATGTGTGCTCTTGAGAAGGACGTTCCACTACACACTCTTCCCTCTGAAGCCTACAGGGGGTTGCAAAGCTACAAAGTGAGTTTTTAATAAAGTATCTGTGAACTGCCAAGATCCTCCCGTGGGGGACATTACCCACACACGAGCACTACCGCAAATGCTTCGTGTGTATCAGCACCCCTAGTCCTGCAGCTGGGATCAACAGAGCCATTACAGAAAGACTGGTTTGGGGATAAAACCACTGACTTCTGCACCTCTTGAATGTGGTCCCAACCCTGGTTTGGTCAAGGAATTCCCTTGCAAACCCAGCAAGATGCACTGGTCCTCTGTCAGTCAACAACAGAGTTTAATTTCTGCTGCTGTTCAGCAGACATGGGCAGAGAGGTGCAGAAGACACATGAGTACATTTCCCGGTGCATGGGAGACATGCGTGGTCGGCCTGGGAGCCAGATGCAGTTGCCAGCACACTACCCATATTACTCAGGACAGGACAGGCAGGGACCTGTTGGAGCAGGTCCAGAGGAGGCCACAAAAATGATCCGAGGGCTGGAACCCCTTTGCTGTGAGGGCAGGCTGGGAGAGCTGGGAGTGTTCAGCCTGGAGAAGAGAAGGCTCTCAGGAGACCTTCTTGTGGCCTTTCAGTACTTGAAGGAGCCTGTCAGAAGGATGGGGACAGTCTTTTTAGCAGGGCCTGTGGCAACAGGACAAGAGTGATGGGTTTAAACTAAAAGAGGAAAGATTTAGACTAGATATAAGGAAGAAAGTTTTGATGCTGACGGTGGCGAGACCCTGCCCCAGGTTGCCCAGAGAGGTGGTCGATGCCCCATCCCTGGCAACATCCCAGGTGAGTCTGGCCAGGGCTCTGAGCAACCTGCTCTAGTTGCAGATGTCCCTGCTCAGTGCAGAAGGGTTGGACTTGATGAGCTTGAAAGGTCCCGTCCAACCCAGTCCAGTCTGGGATTCTACCCTCTGTCTGGAGAGGCTCATGCACCTCTACCACACTACTCCCGTGGACAATCTGCAGAGAAGCGACACTGTCACCTTATAACAACTGCCCAGTAACCTCCAGAGTTTCAGGTTTCCCATACCCTTCCTCTCCCCCCTCCGACACACACAGGCTCTGCATGCACACCTAAGCCAGACTGGAATCCAGATGCAAGCCAGTACGAGTCTCACATCCGTAAGGGAAAAGCAGATGTACAGCAACACCTTATTATTCCTCCCACACTGCTCCTTAGAGGAGAGCCACCAGATGCACTCGGAGTGATCGTCTGCAGCATCCCCAGCTCATGTGCCCTTCCCAGAGGCTGTCTCTATTTCTTACAAAGGGATGCAGGAAATCTTTTACTGCATGAGGGTAGGGAACCACACAAAGCTAATATGTAAAAACACGACTAACTTCACGTTTCACCTCTTAATCCATTTGGGAAGGTCAGGCAACATAAAAATCTGAGGCTGTAAAACTCATTGCTTTTATAACACACGCCATGGAAGCAAATATCTTGAGGAGTTTTATAGAAAAGAGCAGGTTGCAAGTTAGTTACAGCATGTCAGCCTGGGCTCCTTTCAGCTTTCTCACCTTCTGTGATCTGACATGTGAGCATTTTGTCCCTTTTTATGGGGACAATGTCCCCATTTGTCCCTGGAGTGTGATCTCTTTTGGCACACAAAAAAAAGGTGCCACTTCTCAGCTACAGCTGAGCAACGCTTTTGATCAAGAGGAGGTGAACAAGACTGTCCTCTGTGTTTTATGCAAAGAAAGGTCTGTAAAGGGAGCACTTGCAGTAGATGGAGAGTGCTGTGAGCTCTAACAGAAAGGCCTCCCTGCTTCAGGATTTAATTTTGGTAACTACTTTTCCTCTAAGTATCAGCCAAATGGGAAAGAGGGGAGAAGAGGGGGAAGAAACTCGCCCAAACAAACAACATCTCTGCAATTACATTATGGAAAAAAAGTCTTCCAGCCAGTACCTGGCATGGGAGATTAAGGTCAGTATTTCAATATACAGGATAAGAAATTGCAACTTACTCAATTTTTGCTGGATTATCACCCCCAAACTCAACATCTTCATACGTTTCCTCGTAGCTGTTTCCTGAAACTTAAAACCAAGGCATGCCATTATTGAAAACCACGTTCAGTGATGATGAGGTGAGGTTTGCTGGACAAATTGCACCCAGGCCACTACATTTTACTCTTCCATAGGTTTCAAGGTCACTCAGATGAATTCCATGCTAGACACGTGCATCACTCCTCACTGGTTTTAATGGGAATTTAGAGCAACCAGACCAGAAGGAGACACTACAGATGCTGAAAGTTAAATGAAGCTATTCACATCATCTCCCAGGGACCAGCCCAAATTAAAAGCAGCTCCCATTTGAGCTTCCCCATGTGTTGCACTTACTGCTGGCTGAAGTGAGTGGACTGGAGGCATCTGACACGTGTCTGCTAGAAGACAGAAGTATTACATGGGGATGTGCTGCAGAGTAGTTTTTAAAAGACATTTTATAGACACAGCCATTGTGAAGAGCCCAAGTCCATACTCACAGTTGATCTTGTATTTCCTCAACATCATCATATATATCCTCTGCTGCCTGCAGAGACTGCCAAGTGTTTTGGTTTAAGGCTGGTCCTTCTATCCCTGGTTTTGGAGCACCAACATACATGAAACGCACTGGAAATGAGAAAGGACCTTTGCTTTAGAAGCTTTTCTGAGGTATTTCCCAGGGCAAGAACAAGTGCTGAGGGTAATAGCTGATGCCACAACAAAGAAAAGCCTACAGACATGCTTCCTATTCCAGGAGTCCAGGAAAATCTCTGCTCTGAGCCACTTAGAGAAAGAAAAGCAAAGAATTTTACAA